>JADDOH010005300.1:0-151664 GCA_016648135.1 Agrypnia vestita | reverse complement strand
CACTGGGTCTGGTAGGTACTTGCCTAAAATGACGTTCGTGTTTAAAACGTAACCTCACATGTGTTTTCATTTTATTGTTTTGCAACATTCGAAATACCTACCGAGTGTTTTTATGTTACAGATCGATGTTGTCTTTCAATAACTTTATAAATCAAACAATTTAAAATACGTTTTCAATAGGAGTAAAATAACTTTGTTGTAATATCATTTATATTTATAAAATAAATATGCTTCCTATAAAACCACTATTTATTGAATTATCAACTTATTTTTATATAAACAGTTTTTTTTTAATAGCGATGCGAACACGGAATACGTGTCGCATCAATATTATTCATAATATTATCGAAATTAGCTAAACGCGTGTCCTATAAAAATAAAACTAATTTACTATTTTTATAAAAGTTTTATTAAAAGATCACTTATTTTACTCTCAATTCATTACGAAATACATAGAACGTCGCAACAAGGTGTGATGATATTGTCACGGAATGGCATGCTTAAGATAATTTACGCATTGTCCGAATTCCTTCTGAATGTCATAACACTATCGAAACATCGAGAACTGCCTGCAACAATCTGTGGTGATCTGCGGCCTTCGGGAAGCGTCTAAAGCAATAGAATGATCCAGAAATATAAAAGTATCAACATTCGAAAATAAACACAGGCGCAGAAAGCAGTCGCGTTGACAGTTCGTCACCGTGCGAAATCATTGCGAAGTCGGCTGCGAGCCGTGAGGCTAGGTTGGCCAGTCAGAGCGATAAATAAAGCAGATAATCAGCGAAAATTGGATGGAATGTTCTAGTGAATGTTAAATACGTGTTACCCAGCGATAATAAAGTGTTCATAAACAAGTGATATATTGCGAAAAAGTATAATTTAAAGAATAGCGTTAAGTTTATTCGTTTTAAGTGACTCTGTAGACTGAATAGTTAATTAATTAATTAATCGCTAATTAATTTCCAGTGTTTTCATTCATTGCTTCCTAGCCACGACACGTGACAATATTTGAACACTAAATCAAAATGGATTTTTTTGTAAAAATTGTGTTTCTTCAAAACAGCGTGTAATCCTATTTTTTAAAACATAATAAACCAGTAACAAGATTTTTCAAAGTCTGGTAGAGCTCTTTTACCATTTTACATTGATGTTGTACAACAAAGCGTTGGTGGCGATCAGAAATTTAAGCGTTTTGCATATGTGCCAAAATGAAAGATTACTTAAAATTCATTAACAAGGTCTATAACATACTCTTATAACTCAAGTATTATTTAACCACAGTGGTGATAGTGGTGTGGTGTCTTTTGATTGTTTCCCGACCACACATTTAGCGACATTACTCTTTTGTGTCCACACTTTTGTTTCCTGTTGGCCTGATAAAAATTTGACATTTACACAGGAATTTCCAAAATGTCGACGCTTTTATCATAGACATCATCATTTTGGACCGAATCATCAGACGGGAAATCCCTAAATGTCACGTAGCTGTCATTAAATATATTTTTTTAATGATATCATAACTTTGAATTTACATAATGCTTGGTCATACTTGTTTATGTATAACTATAATACACACAAGGATTTGTGAAGACATGTTTAGATGTAATAGATGTATTAAACTTATTTTAGGCTAGTCCACAATATTTTACAGGTAAATTCCTGATAGCATTACGAGTAAAAAACGTTCAAGCAACAATCTTGAAGATAACATCAGTTACGGAGATAAGCTACTTCGAAGTTTGCATTTTTTTTCAATATTTATTACTTAACTACTGTAAATCATTGGACCGTCAATGGTAGTTTCTGAAACTCGAGTAGTAAAATATGAAATTATATTTTAACTCGCGTAGAGATAATATAGTTTATGTTTTCTCTTATTTTATGATCACCATGAAAAATGTTATTGAATGAGATGGATCCCATTGCAGGGTCCATCATCAGGGCTGATGATGGACCCTGCATTGGGATCCGAAACGTCGGCCAGAGAGGTCACATTTAGACGGCAGCGTATCCCAGAAAACTATACACAGAACATTTTTTAATGAGCTCATATCCATGCGGCGTTTAGGAGCAACCTTTTCGCAGATATAATTTTCCATAGTAAATTGTCAACGAGTTGAAATTATATTTAAATAAGAATCAGTTTGGTTTTGAAAGTTTTCCAAAAACCATATTAGTCTGCCGCATCCCAATTATAATAATTTCATTGTCTGTCCTTCCGTCCGCCCGTCTGTCGTAAAAGAATTTACCCAAGACTTTTTAACATTTTTTTACTACATTAAAGAAGGCTGTATAAAGAGGTAATAAAGCTTGTAAAAGTTCAATTTTATAAATAACAAACGATAGAGTACGTGTCTATTCGACACCATGAAAGTCAGTACCAATTGTGCATGCAATCGAGAAAACAGAACTAAATTTCTAAAGGTACCTACGTAACTAAAGGTTTCGTTAGGTTAAAAAGGGATTTTAGAAAAGATTTAAAACTTAATAGAGAATAGATCGCAGTGGAGAGAATTTAATTAAGCAATCAATCAGATGATGAGAGCGTCCATTGTCAGTTGATAAAAATATACTAGAAGATGTGAGGATGTATGAAGATGTACGAATATGTCTAGATAAAACACGCAAAATAATATATATATTTTTTTTTTTTTTTTTTTTTTTTTTTTTTTTATTTTTTAAATAGAGATGTGAACACGGAATACGTGTCACATCAATATTCTTACTATTTTCAAACTAAGCTAAGCGCTTGTACTATGAAAATAGGACTAACTTGCTAGTCTGGAGTGAGGATCGAACCCGCAACCTTTGGATCACGAGGCCAGTGTCCTAACCACAAGACCAACAAGCTACTCAAATTATCAAGATTTTTAACATATTTATTATTTTATTTATATATTTATTATGAATGCCCTATTATGCCTTTACATATAAAGTACAAGTATTTATACCTATCTAATACTATATACAAAAAAAAACATACAGAGGAAAAACACAATTTTAAAAAATCAAAAATATATCGAGGAAAGAAAATCAAAAAGGCGTTAGTGTAGAAATAGCAAAACATAATTTTGCTCTCTTGTGAAGTTCGAAATAATCACAAACGCCCTTTTGGCTTTCTAACCTAGATATTAAAAAAATAAACTTGAAAAAACTTTTTTTAAATATATGCAAGAATTTATTAAAAAAAACATTAAAAAATAAATAATAATAAATAAAAAATACATTTGATAAATAAACAAAAATATGTAAAAACACTATTTGAAAACATAATATATAATAATAAAAAAAATTAAAAATATTAGGTAAGTAGAAAACACATAATATTTTACACAAATTAACAAAAATAATATGGAATAAATGAGATATTGAAATGGAATCAAAAGTAAAGACAGCGTTACCTAACAACAAGTAATATCAATTTTCAATCAGCACATAAAATAGTTTTGTTACAAATTACAGTTTCATGAATCATACCCAAAATACCGTTGGTACCTACTTGATTAAAATTCCATCTCAAAACTCAGACAAATCATCTTATCTTTTCCCGGTATAATTTAACTCGAGGAAATCGATTGAAAACGAATTACTTAACATTTGAGAAATTTCAAGATTCAAGACGAAACCAAAATTGAACATGATTATTCCCGATATTTCTGTGAAAATTGTCAGGCAATTGAAAAATGATTGTCAAAGATGTGATTTATTTTCTATTAAAATTAGGTGAAGTCTACCTTGTCGATCATCTTAACATAATCTATCGTGCTTAACACTGCACAACACGTATTATTGCACTGATACGATTTTGTATAATAATACACAGTGTATAAGAAGCTATCCTTTTGGATAGCTTTCCGTAGAGATGGAGATCAAAATTATAAAACGTTAACATCATTAGAAGATATATTTTATTTCGTGTGATTATAAGATAAATGCCTGATATCATAGAGATTCAATTAAAATTCTTGTAATAACATTTAACCACTTGCTAAAGTCATACAAGACCACATAACTACATGTTAATTGACTATGAAAACTTCATCTCATTTGTATAAACGTTCTGACTACATAAAATTTTAAAATGGCGCTACATCACTCTCTTTGCTCTTGTAAATTGTTGAATCGGAGATATGATATCTCTGATTCAACAATTTGTTTCAATAGAGATATAATATCTCATATGAGAGTAATAATTAAAGGATTGCTGTAATTTGTGTAAATACAAGTAGTAATGCATACTTTGTGCATTTTCAATATAAAAGTATTGCAAAGAGAGATGTAATAAACTTACTCATTTACATTTATCTACTACGCAAATAACGCTCTTGAAAACTATGTGGTGTCATCTGCATTTAATGCAAAACAGAATAAATTTGTCAATCGTTGACGCTGGTTTTTTTTTTAAATTAATTAATTAATTCATTTAAACAATTAAACTTTATTGGGTATAAAAAAATCCCACTCAGTAGAATGACTACATGTTTTAATAGTGAGGCGTAGGTACCCTGAATGATACATCAATATTCATACATTTCTCAAAGTATGTTAAACAATTCAATAGCTTAATAATATGAAGACCTATATACAAATTGAATTAAGAATTTTAACAAATCAAAGTAAGCAAACAGCAAGAATGGTACTTTTTTTCTTAAATAGGAGAAATATTAAAAACAACTCATTAGATATGTTATATACCTATATTACTTAATTTCTTGGGAAAATGTTATCACAAGTTCTAAGAATTTTTGTTTCCTTGTTACTGATAAAACCGTTTATTCCGAGTAAATATGTTTATGGTTAATTCAAAAACGTATTTTTCGTAGAAAGATTTTTTAATTATTAATTCATAAATTCGTGTTACGTAAATACGATTGAATTCGTAGACCATTAGACAAGCAATCACGTCAATTTAAAAAGACTTTCCTTTAATTTTTTGTTACTTTTCCATTCTATTGAGAAGACAAAATATATTATTATTATTATACCTTTTAAGATAGGGTATATATTACATATACATATGATCTTATAACTATTAGTAAAATATTGATGTAACCAATCTGAGTCGACCAAAGGAAAAACCACAAGAATGTTTTTTGGAAATATATACGATGCTATATAAAAATACCAAGTAGACATGGAAGAGGTTTCGAACTAATCCAAATGCTACGGGGACATGGTTGCTTTTAAAAAGCTATATTTTCAAATTCAAGAGATGCATCATTAACATATGCTCTTGTGATACTGAAAAGAAGCAAACCCCTGAACATGTGTCATTTGAGTGTGTTATGCCCTTACGCGTGATAGGTGGTACATATATTGAAAAACTGTGCAACCGGCATAACATTAACCCCTCTGTACCTACGGAAGTGCTGAAAAATGAAAAAACGGTGGAAGATTAATTAAATACCTAAAAGCTATTGCCATAAACATCAAAAATCTAAATAGTGATAATTCCTAACCCAAGTTTAATACATCTTTGTCTAAACAAGTGTTCAAAAATCAATGTGTTATAAAGCAAGGAAAAGAATAAAGGCAACATAAATGTTTAAGTTTTTTTTTTGTACCTTTCTTTTTCTCTTGTGCCTCAAAGTGATCAATCAAATCAACTTTCTCAACACAAATACTCTTCTCAAAATTCCCAGTTCCGAAATTAGAAAATATTTACAAAATAATTTATTTTATAAAAATAATTAAAGAAAATATTAATACAAATTTGAAACACATACATCCTTAAGATCTTTATATAATTTCGAAATACCAAAATCAACAAATTTATATAGATATTTATGAATAAAGAATTTCAATAGCCTACCTACAGAAATTAAAAAAGATAACTGAGATCTAATAAAAAATACAAAAAGAAAGTTAAACGAACACAAAAAAAATGCACTTAAAAATTTAATATTTTTTTTAAACACATGTATACAAAATAAGTAATCACGTGAACGTGCAAGTCCCTCTCCTAGTACAAGAGCTAAAAAAAATACAAGTATATTTTTGTCTATGACACACACAGAGTATAACATCTATGTATGATGGCACTTGTGTGGAATACCGTGCGTCGAACTGACTTGTAAATTAAGCTATCGAATAAATCAAGTATGAAAAACATATAGGTATAAGTGTTTTAAATAAAACGTGGTGTCAGTGTACATACATATTTCGGAAGAAAATGACAATATACATGGTTAGAATATCATAAATGGATACTGTGAAAAGAACTTTACCGGCATATATTATTATCTAAAATATTAACAAGAATGGAAGACAACAACTTCATACTTCAACAAGTTCATAATGAACTTTATTCATGTTAATTGTTGGTTCGAATTCATGTTAAATTCCAAAGGAATAGAAGATGACAGTATTAAGAAAATTGCAAAATTATTGCATTACATTAGAGATGAAGAGTTGCAGGTATTTAATTATTTCAGTAGTAAAAAAAATAACATATGACACTAATACAAAAAAATTTATCGATCATTATCTGACGAAAAAAATTTGCGAAGAAAAGTTTAATTTTTTCCACCCGAAGTTAAAATGCTTGGTAGGTAAATGCCGGAATCATTCGTGGCTGACCTGAACCTAAAAACATCACATTGTGAATTTGGTTCTCTAGGAGATTTTCTGATAAACAATATTTTTGTAGTGAAATTAAACAAGTTACAATTCATAATGTAACGATCAGACTTAAATTTTAATACATATTATTATTAAGTTCTGCAAATTTTTATTTTAAATATGACAGCTGTTTCGGATTACTTGGCCATTATCAAATACAAAACTGAACACAAAACCTACTTCATATATTTCTGAGATTTGTAGTGAGCGGCAGTCACTCAGTCCAAATTTCAGAAATGTGTAAAGTCATTATATTTATACAATATTTTTATATGAAAGTATGTTCTAAGAACACAGTTACTGGATTTTGTCCCCAGAGCCATGATTAATTAATTAAGGATAAATTATAAAAGTCTCATAGAGACGAAGCTAATTTATATATGAGAAAAGTGGATGGAAGTTTCTTATACGATGACTTAGGGCTTACAACCTGCATGAGCTGGCTTAAGTGATCACTTTATACAATGCAATCTTCAAGAATTTAATCGTAAGAACATCCACACATTATTAAATTTTTAAAGTTCTATATAAATGTTCGAATCGAGAACGTTTCATATATTACTATATTCTATGCTTGAGACATCTGTTGATTTCTTTCTCATTAACAAGTTAGTATACACAGCTTTCGTAATTGAAAAATATTTCAATTGGAATTTTCAGGGTTTTTATCATTTAATTTAACTTGTATTGAAACGAATAAATTTTTTGTAAACGACATATATATATATATATAATTTACTGAAATGATAGTTCAACTTTTTGTAGAAAATAAGTTAGAAATATTGAAAAAAAATGCAAACTTTGATATTGCACAACTCCGTAACTATTGATATTAGGTCATGGCTGCTTGAACATTTTCGACTCACAATCAAAACAGGAATACAGTCCTGCGAGGAAATTAACATTTTCCAAATACTCCGCGCAAGTGGTGAAAACAAATTACATTTTTATTAATTATAGAAACATCAAAGGTTAGTTGGAGAAGGGCAATACGAACATCGCAGCTTCTCTCCAGCTAGATGTTGTTTGAAACGGCCGCTGTGTGTCGCACGGCCCTCGCGGCGCTGTGCAGTGCGCAGCTACGCTACGCTATGTCGCGTTGCACGTCTCCTGAATATTGTACTCTGTTTGCAGGCATGGCGGCCAAGCAGGTAGCCGCGGCGGGCGTGCTGCTGATAGCGCTGTGCTGCTCTCTCCCCCCCGCCCTCTCGATCGACCTGTCGCGACTCTACGGACACCTGAGCGCCAAGCGGACGGGTGAGTCTAGTCTAGTCTAGTCTATTGTCTGTTGGAGCGCGGCTACATCAAGGGAACGGTTCATAATGAATACAAATTAATTTATATTTAACCCTTAGGTTGCCGGACAACATTGTTGTTTATAATTTGGGTGAGAAATGCCAACGATGATAGTTGTTTGAGTAAACATTGATGAAGAATAAAAGATTGATTGAATGTACTGTCTGCAGGTGGGCAACCATATTCATTAATCACTTTTTGGGACAACAACGTCCGTAAACACACTATTGTATATAAAAAAAATTCGGGACAACAGCATCTATAAACACATAATTGCATGACAAATCACTTGCATTACCAATTTTCGGTAAACCGATTTACCTTTTAATATGGCTAAATTCTATTACCAAATTACTTGTAAAAAATTCGAAAAACCGATAATTTAGGTAAATTAATTTACATCTTTTAACGTATTATTTTTTTTATTGTGAAAGTACGATAGTACCGCGACGACGTTCTCAGAAATTATGATCTTTGAGTATTTTGTTACATGGCTATTTTACCCGGAATTAAGCGCAATTTTCTCCAGCATAATACAATGCGCGCACGTCCGCTGGGGATCCGAGACGAACCATCGAAATATCTCTTGTCGGTATTATTTACTGTTTATTATTAATTCCCTTGACGGCTATTCTATCTTCTAACAAAAATTTAGTGAGTAAGATTTAGTGTCCTCTGAAATTTTTGTCCAGTTGCACTATACATTGTCGCTTTCGACATTTCGTTTCTACCATTTGATCAAATATTATAATAGTGATATCCTTATCTCTGAGGTTATTATTTTATTTTATTTCTGTGTTGCGTATTATTTTAAAAGGAGAAAAAATAATTCGTATTGATTCTTAACAAAAATATTGAATCTATTATGTCTATTAGACGTTAATTATTATATACCTATAATGGATTCGATAATGCATTAACCTTTATTCTAATGATACCATGTGAAAATGACGACTTATTTTAGATAAGGTTGTTTATAATATAATTGTTTTTATTTAAATGTTCTTTATCGATTCGTTGTTTTACACCTAATATAATGCTTTAATATTAACTTTTTTAATTACTCGTAAACCGTTATTAAATTGACTATTTCCCAGTTTATCGGTAGTGGCAATTTCCGGTCAATTCGCATACCCTGTACCACACCCACTACACAAATTAATTAGATTAAATACTATGTTATAATATAAAGACCCATGGTGAAAGCGTTAGTTTTTCACAAGGCAGTGAGGTAGACAGGCTAATAGCTATGGTTTTAGAAACTCCTGGTCGAGTCTACGGAATGAGATACGATGTACAGTGAGTTACAATTTACAATATAGTACATGTGTTGAGATTTTGATGCAGGTACGCGTTACGAGTTTTGCCAGCTTCGGGAGATTTTGATGCAGGTACGCGTTACGAGTTTTGCCAGCTTCGGGAAAACTTGCAATCTAAGTATAAATATATATTATAATCGAAAATATTGTTGTTTAAGAATTATTAAATATAAAAATTTTCAGTATTTTCAGTAATCAGTAATCAGTAATCAGTAATCAGTAATCAGTAATCAGTAATCAGTAATCAGTAATCAGTAATCAGTAATCAGTAATCAGTAATCAGTAATCAGTAATCAGTAATCAGTAATCAGTAATCAGTAATCAGTAATCAGTAATCAGTAATTTTCAGTATTTTCAGTAATCAGTAATCAGTAATCAATAATTTTCAGTAATCAGTAATCAGTAATAAAATTTTTCAGTAATCCCTTTGGATTACTGAAAAATGTATGGCTCTCCTTCAAACATTTATTAAATAGAGTATGAAGCCACGAAATCACTGATAGGCCACCAGCCTTGATATATTCGGCAGCAACGTTATCTTACCCCACAGCCTTATCATTCTTCATATGCTTTATTGCACACTTTATTTCTTTCACACTAATTTCGCTGACTTCATTTTCGTCATTTATACTTCTCTCCGTGAGAATATCGATGGATTCCTCTATTACAGTCTCCTCGCTCTCATACGTTTCCCGGAAATAATTCATCCATCTATATTTTATTCCATCTTCATCCATTAACATTTCTCCATTCGCTGACATAATAGCTTTCATACTATTGCTTTCCGTCCCACATCGAGATTTTTTCACCTCCATCCAGAAAATTTGATGTTTTCCCCAAAATTCTTAGACATTTTCAAACCTTCCTCTCTTTTCAGCCGCTCTTTCCTTTCTTTCACACCTGCTTTCACTCTTTTCTTACACGCATTGTATACATCTTTCGCCCCCGCGTATTCATCTCCACTCACTGTCAGAAGATGGAGCCACGCTTTTCTTTTTTCTTTCACTAATTCCTTTTTGTCATCATCCCACCATGCATCCCCTTTCTTCTATCCCTGTTTAGCTGTTCCACAGACTTCCTTCGCTGACTCGCAAAGGGTATTTTTTAAGTGATCCCACGCATCATCTATCCTAAAATCACTCACCCTCCTTACACTCAGCCTTTCAACAATTTTCCTTTCGAACTTTTCCCTTAAATCATCCTTTTGTAGATTCTCTTTTTTGATTCTAGACGGAGCCGGTACAGTTCTTTTCCTGGACCGCCAGTCTTGAAACAAGTTAATTCTTGAAACTAAAAGAAAATGGTCAGTTTCCATCTCGGCACCCCGAAATACCCGAGTATCAACCGTAGCGGCCCTTAGTCTAGAATCAACCACAACAAAATCAATAATCGATCTTTCATTCCCTCTCTCTCATGTGTATTGATGGATTCTTTTGTGATCAAAAAAGGTATTTGAAACAAAAAGATTCCATTCCAAGCATACCTCAAGCAAACTTTTACCATTCTCATTCATCCTCTTGTCCCATACACACCAAGGGCAGTCTCGAAGCCATCTCTTCGTGTTCCCACCCAGCCATTCAGATCACCTGCGAAGATAATTCTTTCATTGCTTCGTTTCACGTTCATTACATCCCTAACATTCGTCCAAAATTCATTTTTCACTTCGTCCTTTTCAGAATTAACGGGGGCATAGCCTATAACTAGAAACACCCCCGTGACTCCAATTTTGAACCGGATCCACATTAGTCTGGCACTGACAAATTCATATTCTCTCATACATTCCACCATCCTTCTCGAGAGCAGCGCTGCAACACCCTGGCACGCTCGGTCCGCCTCCGGCACTCCGGACCAAAGCACCAGCACGTCGTTGTGCTCTAACTCTCCACAGCCTTTCTTCATACTTTCGTTTATACATAAAATGTCTAGGTTTTTGTCATTCATACTATCACACAGTTCATTCATCTTTCTATCCATTCCTCCCCTGATATTCCACACTCCCACTCTGCACTCTAACCTCCTCTTTGCGCAATCTCCCCGGGTAATGCGGCATGGCTGATTGCGAGTCTCGCCGATACCTACAGGCATGACCCGGCCACCTTCTTCTACTTAACCATTAGAGCTCTACACTAATTATTACTTATCCTACAACCCCCTAGTGCTTACACTTATTCATATCAGAAAAAGTTATAAAACACATATTACACTGACATACTTATAAACATAGCACAGTAATTTCATCTACAGACTAAATTAACTTATGTATTATTGTCTCTTTGCACACAATTCCCTAAGATACGTAGAACAAGTACAATTTAACCTAGCAAACAAAATTACATATTACTATCGTCTCATTGATTTTATTGTCTCTTAAACTCTGTTTCGGTTCGGTGTCTTATTGTCTCTTAAACTCTGTTTCGGTTCGGTGTCAGGTGTCCTTTGTCCACTATTTGGCCAGTAGGTAGTCGTCATCTGTTCGCCAGATGTAGCGAAGCCGTGACTGCTTGGGTCGCTTCGTCGGTCGGTCGGTCCTCCCTGTGTTGAGATGCTGGAATACGGTTTGTATAGGACCAGCACTTTGGCGCGAATTTTGAACTACGCCTGCACTTATTCGCCATGTATTCACTATAATATTATTATTTAGTATTATTATTTATTTATATTTAGGTACTTTGCCCACTTTTCTATATATTTACTGCCACTGTGCATTCGTTAAATAAATAAAATACACCTATGCGTACACTGCGCAGGTTTCTACGCATAAATGTTCTTGCAGGTGACACCTTCGCCTTCGCATTCACGCACAAGTTGTTCTGGTTCCACACATATTTAGCACATATTTAAATGTTTATCTTTTTCACATACTAACAACTTATATTCTTAAAATGTTCACACAAAAAATATTAGTTTTAAACTTGTTCGTACCACGTAAAAATATAATCAAGCCACAGTGCGCCGGGCGCACGTCTGGCCGCACCGGCTACACAAACACATAATGTTTGAAGGAGAGCCACACCCCTTTGGATTGGAGGAGAGCAGTTATCATGCCTCTCTACAAAGGTAAAGGGTCGAGATTGGAATGCGGGAACTACAGAGCAATCTGCCTTTTAAGCTCGGTTGGCAAACTTTATGGAAGAATTTTGATAGAAAGTTATGTCGATGATGAAATAAAAGGTATGGGACGTGCAAGGAGCCTTTGTGGGTGGAAGAGGATACATGGATCAGATATTCTCTCTACGAGTGTTGACGGAAAAGTTTTTAGCGAAAAACCAAAAACTTTTCTGTGAATTTGTAGATCTGCAAAAGGCTTACGATAGTGTTATAAGAGGAAGGTTATGGAAGGTACTATCTGATTAAAAGGTGAACAGTAAACTTATATACGCAGTTGCATCCCTTTACGAGGGGAGTACTGCGTGTGTAAGAATCAACGGATCATTCACACCATGGTTTGATATAACAAAAGGTGTCAAACAGGATTGCGTAATGTCTTCATGGCTGTTCAACTTATGGATAATTGTGTGAAAGAACTGGAATGTATGAATATAGGAGCGAAAATGAGTGATTTCATTGTATGCTGTTTACTGTACGCGGATGATGCAGTATTAATGGCAAATAGCGAACGAGACCTTCAAAGTCTAGTTAGCAGGATGTATGATGTATGCAAGGAAAGTGACCTTATTATGAATGTAAAGAAGTCAAAAGTAATGGTATTCGAGAAGGAGGAAAGTAAGACAACGTGTGAAATACTAGTAGGCAATGAATTTTTGGAACAAGTAGATGAGTTTGTGTACTTGGGAAGTATGTTCGATAGAAGAGGGAATGTTGAGAAAGATATAGAGAGGAGAGTGACTGCCGGGAATAGGGTGAACGGTGCTTTGAATGCAATAATTTCTAATAGAAATATGTCTACCGAGGCAAAAATGGCGGTACATAATGGAGTTCTGGTACCGACACTAATGTATGGGAGTGAAGCCTGGAGCTGGCAGAAGAGGAACGAAAGTAGATTGAATGCAGTGGAGATGAGGTCCCTTAGACGTATGTGTGGTAAATCCATGTATGATAGAGTAAAGAATGAAGATATTAGGAATGAATGTAAAGCTGATCGTAGCATAATACAGAGAATAAAAATAGGGTCGCTCAGGTGGTTTGGGCATGTTGAGCGAATGAATGAGGAAAGAATAGTAAGAAAGATATATGATGCAAGTGTTGACGGCGCCAGAAAGAGAGGGCGATCACGGAAGACGTGGCATGACCAGATTAACCAGATACTGGAGGATGGTCCTGTTAGAAGCCTGAACAACCGTCGAGCTTGCATGCGAAGATGTATGAATGTAGACGAAGCGAAAGTTGTATGTCAGGACAGAAGAGTATGGCGCTCTATCCTCTCTGCCTACCCCCAGGGGGAAACGGCGTGATGGTAAGTAAGTAAGTAAAATATTTTGATTTACATACCGCTAAAACTGAATTTCAAATGTTATGTATAAGTACGCCATTTTTGATGGGTCATAGCTAGTTCATAATAAATTATTAAGAATAAAATAAAAAATATATAAAACTTTCTAGGTGTCAAATAGTAGTTCCAAATTCTTAAAATAACAAGGTCAATTAGATATTCCACCCTCACCTTTATTTTACAAATTTTATTATTCAAAATATACATCACTTAAACTTAACGTCGAAGTCGAAATATTCTGCTACGTGTGAGAATGAAATCTTCTAAGGGAATAATATATGTGCTGAATATTGGTCAGATGAGCTATTCACGAGAAGTCATCGTCCCACGTGTCTGTACCCAGTAATGAGTGGCTCGCCCCTGGGTCGATGCCTGTAGAAAAGCTCTCCAAAAGAAATTGAGTCTAATAATTCATATGTATAGAGCAAAAAATTGGACTGCCCCTTGGGTGGTTGCCTTCTTAGGTGGTATATCCACAGGACATGATAAAGATCAAAAGGATCCGGTAATAGTTAGTATTTTTTATTTTATGAGCAGCTGGGCTTTCTGCGTATCATGTGTGAATTTAATCAAAATAATAACTGGTCTGAAAAGGAAATGAAAGATTGAAATATTTTTAAGGCGTATTCTATTGTAATGTTAATAAATCGGATGAATATCAAAAAGAAAGAATATTGCTTTGATAACTCCAATCAAAATAATAGATATCTCATTATCAATGGTGACTCGTTTATGGAAATGACTGTTGTACTCGTTTATGGAAATGACTGTTATACTCATTCGTGGAAATGACTGTTGTACTCGTTTATGGAAATGACTGTTGTATTCATTTATGGAAATGACAAAGTTTTCGACTGCGGTTTACGGTAGTAAAAATACAACTCACATACGAAACAAGGTGTGCAAGTTAAACATATTTACAACATTCAAAAATTTGAAAGTAATATTGTATATAGTGATCACTTAAACCAGCCGTACGATAGATCGTAAGCCTTATAAACACCCAAAAGATTTTCCACTTAAAAATTAGCTTCGTCTCCATGAGACTCTACAACATATCTTGTTTAATCAAAATGTTTTTTCAATTTATCAGTTATAAATTGAGAACTTTTTTGAGAAGAAATAAATTTACTCGGATCAATAGAGTATTGAATAAACTCAATATGAATTTTCAAACAGATATTATATGACAACATAATGTTTTTTTTTTAATTTTCACTGAAAAAATATAGGCACAATTTAACGGAAAATTTAATGCAAATCAACATGAGTGCGAAAATGATTTTAGACGAAGAAATGCAATGAGCCTGTAATTCAAGAAGAAGCTGACGTCTCAAAAGGCTGTATTATACATAATAATAAAGATATTCAACAAAATACCAGAAGAAATAAAACAAGATCAAACAATTTCTCAATTCAATATACAGCTTCAAGTTATGTTGAAATTAGACAAAATTTATACAAATATAAATGAATGTATAAATGAATGTCGATGAAGCCCCATAAACCCAATTACTGAATTTTCCACAGAGAAATAATCATTAATTAAAATCAGTTATAGAAGTCTCAAAGAGACAAAGCTATTCATATGGGAAACATACTTGGAAGTCTTTATATGTTATCCATAGGGATTATAACCTGTATTAACACTATATACATGTTTCCCATATAAATAGATTTATCTCTTTGAGACATTCATCTCAATTAATAAATTTATCAATTATTTTTTTATAGATACAGACAAATAACCAAACAGAAGACATAAAAATACAAAAAGTTGTGTTCCAGCCCCTATGCGTTATCTAGTTCAGTATTTTTCAAAACAGGTGATAAGTCCCCTTCAAAATTTTTCAAATCAGTAATAAATCCTCTTCGAAAACAGATTTTAAGGTAGGAGTGGTATGAGATTGGAGCTATACTCTGTCGACAAATGCGCATACGGTTTATAATCTAATCACAATAATACTTTTTTGAACACTGACGTTATTTATTACAAAAAACTCCATTATTTTAAATATAAAAATTTAAAAAAAACACAATGTTTTTTATGAGAGTTCAATATTTTATTAGTCTCTTACAGGACGATCGTTTCGGCTTTTTAAGCCATTACTTATTACTTATTACTTCCTTAATTATTCTTATTTGTATAGTATTTTTTCGGTTTAAATTTTATTACTATTAGTATTAAGAATATTATATGAGTAAAACGTGTGTACATTCCCCTACACATATATCACTTGGGCAACAGGTCCCTATAACCATTATACTGAACATAATTCTCGGAAAAGTCGTAAAACAACCCTTAAAGAGTAATGTCAGAGTTATATTAACCCTTGGACGAAGAAAAGACGGAAAACCAATAAAAGTGGATTCACGCCGAATGCTGGCTTAGGAAAGTAAATTAAAACGTGTCCTATTTTTCTACTAATGGAGTGGAATAAATAATCATAAGGTATTCCTGGTGGAATGCTAACATTCTATTGTGTCCTACCAAAAGGCCATTTCGAATACGACATTTTCTTTGTTACGAGAGTTTAATTCGCGATAGTTTGTAACACTTACCACAAAGCGCATTATTTTTTGTTAGATGCTCTCTTTATAAGCAGGCATTTTATAATAATAGTACTAATTAATTAATGTTTTCAAGTAAATTAAAAATAGCGTTTTACTGTAATGGTCCATCCTTCATTTTTTCTGACATTCCTGTAGGTTTTATTTTATAATTGTTTCGGAAACCGATATTTAGTGAAAATGAGTTTTATGACTCGTGTCCATGGATGAGATTTTCATCTCGAGACAATCTTTAAAATAGATATTTTAGAAAGACAATATAGACACATTGTCTCAGTGATTCAATCATACTGCAAGCAACTAGTTGATGATTATTTTAAGAGCGTCTCACTCAAGCTTGATGTTTTTTATTAAATGGTAGTAATTAGGAATAATGTCGGTGAATAGAGATAAGTTTTCATAAAAGAATGCCTTCTGTTTGTCAAAACTTTCAGAATAAATAGTTGGACATATCTATGCCTCTAGTTGACACATGACACATGTGTCGATATCGCTGTCAAATCGAATGCCGTATTCGCGGGTTTGGGTTTTGTTCTGATCTACCAATATCAAGGAGTGATCTCAGGTTATATAAACACATGTACATTGCACTATCAAGTAAATCCCTGAGATTAATCTCATTGCGTCTCGTTCCATGGACACGGGTCGTAATATAAAGTTATTGAGGTGTGAACCCCGATTAATCAACTACGTGACTTGCAGTAATATCCTAATTCATGATGAACTTTGGAACCTATAACTTCTGAAAGCTTTGGGACTAATAAATATCTATTCTGGGAAATATTTTATATTTATAAAACGACTTTAGCCACGATATTTTGTAATATTTCGCGTTATTCCTCCGCGTCTAAAATAACACATAAATTATGCATACACTACGTATATTAAATTAATCAATCAGCCTATTTAATTATGTATCAAAATATTCGTAGAATTAGCGGCATACTCTAATATAATATCGTGTGTTAAAGTTTTAAATATCAAATGTTAAATTTTGAAAACCCGTAGCTAGATTATTTAATAATATAATTAATGTTTGTTTTTGCATGACTTTGATGCATTGCATACTGTAGTGCAGTACCAATTTATAAACAGAGCATATTTACAGAATAAACGAGTTTTATTATAAACATGGTCATAAAATCTCTTCAAAATATTTATAAAATGCTTTTATTGCAACACCATGACCCACTGTAGCCTACAAAGAAGGCATTGGTACAAAAAAGAAGGAAAAGACATACGAAAAGACATACATACAGTAAATGTTTCGATACATTGCGATGCAAAATAAAATTATCATTGATGAATACATACAAGAAAAAATAATATATTGAATACAGGAATATACAAGAACATTCGAGTATGCGGGGTATAAAAGCAAAGAAAGGAATATTTAACAAATGTTTTGAATGCGGTCACCGAAGTTTATAATTTGAAATGTTCCGAATTAATATTTTATATGTCTATCCTTTCCCAAATCTTATTTCCTATAAATCTATAGACAATGTTTATTGTAAAATCTTTTTACACCCTACGTATTATATAAAATTATATTGACCCCAATAGATGGCCTTAGAGTGACATAAGATTACAAAGTATAATTATTTTATGAACATTTTGAATATTTTTTAATTACACAATACACTTTTTATGATAAATTAATAATGAATAATAACTTAATGGTAAAATAAATTGTAAATAATATTCAGTAATATTAATTCAAATAAAGACAGTCGCAATCAATAAATACAATTTTGGAATGAGTTCTTGATTAGCAAGTTTTTATAAAATACACAATACATTTTTTGTGATAATTATAACATATATACAACTATAGTGCCAAAATACAAAAACACATTAGCTGAAATAGATAATAATCTGAAAGAATGATTGAATCTGTTATAAAATAAGCATTGTCCAAGTCCATTCACTCATTCTGTTGAAATAAAATATAATAAGCATTGGATATTTTTTTTTCAAGTCTTAAATATAATTAAAAATTAATAATTAATTAATCAAGAATTAATTTAAGTAATAGTTTATTGTAGCTGTGATAGAGGAATTATTAGTCTGTTGTAAAACAAGCAATGTTCAAGTCCATTTACTCATTCTGTTGAAATACTATCTAATTATAATAGATTTTTTTTCAAGAGTCACGAGAACGTATTTTATTTTGTTATTGAAACAAATTTCCGGAAAACACGTTTGTTTTGGTTTTTGTCTTGTTTACATTATACAAACATTATTTCTAAGCAATTTATGACTTATATTCCATATTCCAGTTTTAGGACGGCGTAATTATTTCAGGAAGTAAAGTTTTGTCAGAATAATTTATGTGTAGAGTTCCCCGAAAATGTATCAACTTACTTAATTATTATTTGAAACGGGAAACAGTCCCTTAAATATTCAAACGGACGCTTTTACCCAGCTTTTTAATGTTTCGGAGCGGCTGGCAAGTGATTAGGAGCAGATTTTATAACAACAGAGGGTTGCGTAGCCCATTCCCAGCTCTTTACTCATGGTACAGAATATGAAAGCTCATTGAAAGCTTTCTTTACACAGTACTTTTTTCCATTTCATCTTTCAATTAGTTATTTTAATGTAGAAGGTAAACAAGATTATGAAAATGCTCCCCGTTTCCTTGGAATTTCATTTACTGGATTCATAAACGGCTAATATATTATTGAAAATAATAAAAAATATATGTTTATATGAAAAACGTATATCTAAAATATCACAAACAAGTAATAAAGAGTACAGCGATACAGTGTGTACTTACGTGTGAATTGGGGTGAATTACCAAGTGCGAACCAGTATAAAATATTTTTGTGAAATATTAGTCTGAATTAAAGAAAGGTCGGAAAAATCGGAGTAGGTACTCCGATTAAATTCGTGTCTCGTTACTTTGTGTAGTAAAATAAGGTTTTAATTATTTTTAGTGTTTCATTTCACGATCCAATGACAGCATTTTAGTTTTCAAATAAGCTTCATTTAAATGTCATACTAGCTTAGATTTTTAGTAACTTTTAGTCATATTTTATCAAGGTTAGGACTTTTTATAGCATACCTTTTTGAGTTCTGTAACATTTCTGTGGAAAGTATTTAAAGAACTCTTATCGTTAAGGCAGCGTTCTTAAAAAAATGCATCGCTCGACCATTTTTTCTTCGACTATAGTTGTAAAATACTTCATCAAGAAAAGCCCTTTTATTTCAACGGGATAACACAACGGGATCTACTTTGTCCATCTATACCTATAAAACTCAATGTCTGTCTGTCTGTCTGTTCTCTATACAAATCCACACCGTTTGTCCGACTCGATTCAAATTTTGCATACTTATGCTTTGGGACTCGGCGGGTAACATAGGCAATAATTCCCCCCATTCTCTTACCCCTTCCCCTCCCCCTGACCTATTTTCGATGCGAATCTGAACCGTTTGATCGATCGGACTCAAAATTTGCATACTTATGCTTTGGGACCCGGCGGGTAACATAGGCAACATTTCCCCCCTATTCTCTTACCCCTTCCTCTCCCTCTGACCTATTTTCGATGCGAATCTGAACCGTTTGACCGATCGGACTCAAAATTTGCAGACTTATGCTTTGAGACCCGGCGGGTAACATAGGCAACATTTTTCCCCTGTTCTCTTATCCCTTCCCCTCCCCCTGATACATTTTTGATGAAAATCTGCACCGTTTGACCGATCGGACTCAAAATTGGAAACTTATTCGTTAGGACTCTGCAGGTAACATATGCAACATTTCCCCCCTATTCTCTTACCCCTTTCCCTCCCCCTGACCTATTTTCGATGCGAATCTGAACCGTTTGAACGATCGGACTCAAAATTTGCATACTTATGCTTTGAGACCCGGCGGGTAACAAAGGCAATATTTTTCCCCTGTTTTCTTACCTCTTCCTCTCCCTCTGACCTATTTTCTATGCGAATCTGAACCGTTTGACCGATCGGACTTAAAATTTGCATACTTATGCTTTGGAACCCGGCGGGTAACATAGGCAACATTTTCCCCCTATTCTCTTACCCCTTCCCCTCCACCTGACCTATTTTCGATGCGAATCCGTACCGTTTGACCGATCGAACACAAATTTTGGAAACTTACTCGTTAGGACCCGGCGGGCAACAAAAGTGACATTTCTTCCCTCCCCTTTTTCCTTTTACCCGCCCTCTGATATATCTTAGATGTAAATCTGTACCGTTCGACCAATCGTACTCAAAATTTGAAAAATTATTCTTTAGGACTCGGCGTTTAACATTGGTGACATATCCTGCCTATTCTTTTACCCTTTCCCCTCCCCTGATATATTTTCGATGCAAATCTATACCGTTCGAA
Source organism: Agrypnia vestita (assembly GCA_016648135.1). Classification (NCBI taxonomy): domain Eukaryota; kingdom Metazoa; phylum Arthropoda; class Insecta; order Trichoptera; family Phryganeidae; genus Agrypnia; species Agrypnia vestita. The sequence continues at coordinate 131,059 of JADDOH010005300.1, read as the reverse complement.
TTAAACCTTCGTTTACCCCAATTTATTTTTTTTAAACTTAATCCTTAACCCGTGTAACACCGGGTATGAGCAGCTAGTTCTAAATATTGGTGAAAAATTTTTTGAAATCGGGTGCGTAGTTTCGAAAATTACCTCCTACATTCAAACTTAAACTGTACCTCTTTATATATTAGTGTAGATTAACTATCGTTCAAAAATTTTAATAATTGCCTCGAGTTTTATTGATTCTTTCTGCTATCTGTTATTTATTCTGATAATCCTTTTTTATATTACAACGTAAAGCCTGCTGATATATCTTGTGTAAACAACTAATCGTATTTTCGTGGGTCAAACATTAAAAATGTCGTTCAAATTGTAATTGATGGCTGATTTAATCTTGCTAGAACCACTCCTTTTAACATAGAAAACGTAGACATGATTAAATCGTATTTAAACTTATCTTTATATTATATTATCAAATTTTTTCGGTAAGCTCTTTATTTATCTTTTATTCAATCGGTATATTTTTTCCACAAAATTATTGAAACGTTTTGTTATTTTTAAATTTAGGTTTTTGCTTCCTTTGCGCAATGAATAACAGAAATGAATGATTCTCAAATTTAAATAGAGAATATGAATTAATGCCCATATAGTTCAATATAATTAGAATTTATTTATGTTGTTTCGTTTATTATTCTCATTATTTTATCGCCTCGCTTCATTATTCAATCATTTAATTATTTTTTTTCTTACTTACTTACTTACTTACCATCACGCCGTTTCCCCGAGGGGGTAGGCAGAGAAGATAGAGCGCCATACTCTTCTGTCCTGACATACAACTTTCGCTTCGTCTACATTCATACATCTTCGCATGCAAGCTCGGCGGTTGTTCAGACTTCTAACATTTTTTTTTTCAAGAAAGTAATATTGCTAAAGTGTAAAAAAAAATATCGACATGTTTGTGTTACACTAGTCTAGTGATCCAGAGGTCACGGGATATAGCTTTCATAGAACAAAAGTCTAGTTTGGCTAGAAAATAGAATTATAAATTATACCCATAATTCGTATACGCATTTCTTAAAAAAAGCTCAATGTATTAAAATGCCAAAACAAAACAATTGAAGCGCTTATGTTCTTTTTTATATTTCTCAGTTGTTGTACGTAAGAATATTTTTTTGTGTAACTAATAAGGCACCCATCTTGAAATATAATTTAAATAATATTGAGAGAAAAAATATAAGAATAAAACATAATTCGAAAAATATGGAGGTTCGAATACTTTTAATTTTCGAGGAATAATTTTTGAGGGCGGTTTCTTCAAGATTTTTTTATTGTTCGGTATTATTTAAAGAAAGTGATTAATTTCATAGTCAAATGAACTGTTGAAACAATGAATACGTGGCTTCTTTTATTCATAATGACCTGATTTTAATAAGCTTGATAAATAAAGTAACTTGCAGTTTTGTTAGCATTAATTATACTTCAAGACTATGTAAATAAATCAAATTCATTCATAACTACTCTTGAAAAAAAAAGTGTTATGATAAAAATATAAAAACGTTGCACAAAAATGACTTCGTGTATATATTTAATTTAATTACTTCTCCTTACATATTTATAGATAAAAAAAAATTTGACAGATGAGAAGAAAATTGCCGAAAACTTTAATGATATTTATTGCAAAAACTACGTCCAATATTATAACATTTCGGCCATTCAGGGTTATAAAGAGTGCATAGTCTAGAAAGATTAAAATAGTTTTAGTCAATATGCAACGCCCCAAATTAACTCGAACATGAATTTTGCTATTTTTAATTCGTCAAAACATTTTTTTAACCGATACGTTTCTTTTTATATAAATTTTGATATGATGATGGATTCAGCATTGATTGTTTATTTCAATATCTCTCTCTCTCTTTCTCCAATATTGAGTTCCCTCTCTCCAATATGAAATAAATGAATAAATTATTGTGTTACAATTATTTAGGTAAAAGAGATATGACTACATGTGTGGGGTATAAAAGCAAAAGCAGTAACATCCACAAAAATAATAAAATGTTTTGAATGCTGTCACCGAAGATGACTAATTTAAAATGTACCGAATTCTAGATTTTATGTATTTATCTCTTCCAAAATCCTGTTTTCTATAAATTTATAGGCTATATTTCCTATAAAATCTCGAATTCAGTACATTATAAATTAATATTCCTCAGTGATTGCATTAATTTTTTTGGATATTGCTGCTTTTGCTTTTATTACACCCCACTTATGTAAATTTTCTGCACAAATACAATGTATTATTAATTCATGTTCTTCTCATTAAATTTTTCGTGTACGGTCATTGTCTTACTAATAAAACAATCTTGTTATAATGACAATTAATGACTGTTTGTGATGTTATTTACTAAAAGATTTTTTAAAAGGGCTTTAACGTTTTAAATTAAGCTTAGTGTTTATAACGAAAAAAAAAATCTTTCTTCTTGCTTCTTTATTTTCTTCTTTAATTTTTCCTTTCTTTCTGTATTTGGGTTTTGATTTTCATATTAAATCATATTTTTCTAGAATTAAACGAGATTTTTTGTCATCTTTTCGAAATCATATTTTGCTATAATTAAACGAGAAAAAAATAAAATGTTTTTTCCGTATTTATCTTCTTTAATGCAGCGAAATTATTTATATTTTATTATTTATACCACAACAGTCTATGAGACTCGATTACTACAGCAAAGCACAAAACAAAAATCACACAAATGCGTCTGCCCTTCCCAGGAATTGAACTCTAAACCCCTTATGAGAAGTTAGATCTGTGTCCACTACACTTGAATGAATACGTAAGATTTTTAATGCTTGGGAGAAGCATTGGGGATATTTAAACGTACAGCACCTGCTTTAGATATAAGATGACGTAATAACTTCATTGATGCAGTTAGTATACAAAACCACGTATTGTGTGTTTGCATACAGTGTCTCTCTAGTAGCAAAAACTTCCAGGGTGTCTTCTACATTCAATTTTGATTATAAAATATATTTTACAATTTGGATGAAATATAGATAATTTGGGTGGAATAGTTACGGAGATAAATTGCATTTTTTTTTCAATATTTCTGACTTATTTTTTATTTAACGTTGGAGTATCACTACACTAACTAATACGGAATATCAAAAATTCTTTCTTTTTAATACAACTAACTAACTAACTATCACGCCGTATCCCCGCAGGGGTAGGTAGAGAGAATTGAACGCCACACTCTTCTATCCTGGCACACCATTTTTGCTTCGGCCACATTCATACATCTTCTCATACAAGTTCTACGGTTGACATACAAGTTAAATAAAATGATTAAAGCCATGCATTAATTCGAAAAATATTATTTTGTAAGGTTTTAATAATTTTGTTTTACTTTTATCAAAGCGATTGAATTTAGAATATGCCAATTATTGTTGTTGTGATTGTCAAAATGTTTTAAAGAATATCAGAAGTATTGAAGCCGCCGAGATGGAATTTCTATAAGGAATAGTAAGAGTTACTAGAAGGGACAGAATCAGAAATTCTCAAATAAGAGAATGTCTCGAAATAGAAACGTGATTGGTGTTTACCAAGAAATCACAGTTTCGATGGCTGGGACATACCTTGCGGATACCAGCAGATAGACTGCCAAAGCGGATATTCCAGACAAGACCAGAAGGCAGAAGACCAAGGGGCCGTCCTAGGAGGAGTTGGCGGAAACAGTTGGAGGACTGCTGTGAAACGAGGTGGAGAAAAGCCCAAGATAGGAAAAGATGGAACCTTTTATGCGGTGCAGGGACCCCGACCCAATAGGATGAGGGGTAGAAGAAGAAGAAATATTGAATGAAATGCAATATATGATGTTGCCTATCTCCGTGACTGTCGATATTTCACCCAAAGCGTTAAGAATATTTTGTATTTATAATTTAATGCAGAAGACTCTTCAAAGTACTTGCTACTAGCTACGAGATATCTTGTATATAAAGGGTATCTCGTAGCTAGTAGCTAGGAAATGAAACTTCGAGGGAATTGTTTTCATTATATTTTGAATAAAAAATATACACTCTGGTGAAATGTCAACAGTTGAGGAGATCAACGACAGCAAAATTTGCACTTTTTTTTCAATATTTCTGATCTATCTCTTGTGTTATGAAGGTAACATAATAAATCACGCATTTCACACTTTGGAGTTTTTATTTTTAAATAATAATTAAGGTGTTTTTATAAAAAAAACTAACTTTTATTAAGTGAGTAAAGTCTCAAAATATGGTAATAAATAGAATATACTGTTTACAATCATATCTTTATATAAATAAAAAGCGTTTAAAAATCAATAAACAACGTAAAAATTTCTTGCAAATTAAAACATTATAACTTTATTAATATTGAATTTTTCGTAATTTCCTTAGTACGGATTCTAAATAATGAAGTATATTTTATACCAGGGGTGTGCAGTGGGAACATCGCAGTATGACTTTTTTTTAAGTAACCAATTATTTGGAAAAAAAATCGGAATACAACATATATTTCGTGATATTTCTGTCACAATTGTTATCATAGCATTCATATTTTGATATGTTATAAAAATCTGTAGCCCAAATATTTCATTTCTATTTTCTTTTTCCAAAATATACATTTACAAAAAGTCATGCTTCAATGTTCCCACTGCACGCGCCTGCTTTGCACGTGTACAAAACATATTATGCGTACTTATAAATATTCATTAAAAATTAGCGGCGCCTAGGACACTAAAAACGATTTTTTGGCAGCGGCCTGTCGATTAATGCTTATATTTTATTAATTATTGTTAACGTTAACGTCCAGTTTATTACTTTTATATAATAATAAAGATTCTAAGTTATTGCCCTAAAAAAAATTCTATCTAGAGTATAAATTCTGATATAAATGAATAATAAAAACCCACATTTTCGTACAAAAACGCTGAAATATGCATTTGCAGTGAATTTGCCGCCTTAAATAAGCTTTTTTCAGCTTTTAATATTATTTCATCATTTTTCACTGTAAAGATCAAATAAATATTTCACTTTTAAGAATATTCTGTATTCAAAATTGAATGTATATCCCCAAAACACTAATTTTTCTATTAGCTTTTAGACACCCTGTACACTTAAAAATATATTAATCTGATATTGTGGTATATCGATATCTTAATACTATGTGATAAAACAAGTAACACATTTTATTTTTCGTAAAAATTCTAGAGAAAAATAGCTTATTCTGAAATATGGTGGTCATTTTATAGAAAAGAGCTGACTGCAACAGCCATAAACAAGTTTTAGTCGCGTGAAGAGATTCATAGAAAAATAAATCACATATAATGATAAATTTAAATAAAAAATAAATTGCCATAAATAACGGTTACGTTCCAGATTTCATACATAGAATTTTATTCAATAACCAAAGAATTTTTATATGCGATCAAATAATATTAATGAGCAATGGCGAAGAACATTATACATAAATAACATTTAAGGGCGTCCGCGAAAGACCTGGCATAATTAGATACTACAAGTATTTGAGGATGGCCCTGATAAAAGCCTCAATAACCGTAGAAGTTGTATGAGAAGATGTATGAATGTGACCGAAGCAAAAGTGGTAGGCCAGGAAAGAAAAGTATGGCATTCAATCCTCTCTGCCTACCCCTGCGGGGAAACAGTATGATGATTAGTTAGTAAGTTAATAACACTTCAGATAAAGTGACTGAAAGTTTTCCAAGTTACATTAAAGCCGCGTTTTATACTAACAATAGCTTATGCAAATTTATAAAAAACTCCAAAGACAAAGTCAACCCACAAAATCATTTCGGTATTATAAACTGAATTTAATGACTATTCTGCATTATATATTGGAAAAAATGGCACGTAATTTTAAATATTAGAGTAAAAGAACATTTTAAATGCCTCAATATCAATAACTTCTCCGAATATGCGACCACCTTTTGGAAACAGACCACACGTTTAAAAAGAAAACATTATCGAGATTCTCCATGTAAATTATAGAGGTCTTAGATTGGATATTAGAAATCAAGAAATGCCAGAATACTTAAGCCAATATAATTAATAACCAGTTAAATTTTATGCTTAAATAGCTTCAGAACTGGAGAGAGCTGGCACTAGACCGAGATGAGTGGAGGAAAATTATTGAGGAGGCCAAGACCCACCAAGGGTTGTAGTGCCAAGAATGATGACGATGATGATAAATTTTATGAATGCCCACTTGTCAATTACCCCCACCATAAGTATAGCCACGCCCCCGTTCAAAAATTAATTTATTTACTAAAATAAGTAATGGATAGTTAGTATGCGTTCATCCTGACGAAGATACAGTGGTATCGACACCAGTAGGCATAAAGTTACTCCAAGTGATTTATACAAAGTTTTTGACATATTAAAATTAAAAATTCACGATAAATTTTACATATTTCTTAAGAGTATAAATTCTACGTTATGCAAGAAGCTTTGGATTTTGCCAAGTAGAGCATTTTGCAGGGCCCGTAAACAAGGGAAGGTAATTAAGCGGAGCATCCCCGTGAAGGTGTGTTCCACTAAGGCAAAGTTGACGTAATTAAGGCACGCGATGTTCGTCTATTTGTAGCGAGTCTGGCCCATGTGTTTTCTAAACATCGATCGTCGGGGAATTGCCGTGGTAACTTCCGTTTAGCTACGACACTACTCGATTGTTTTAGCGCGGGATGAAATCAAAACATTCATCAGAAGGGCGAGGAACAAGAGAATGTTAATTAACTACTAATTGGCTCTACATCCATTTAATTAATTAATTACGAGTTAAATATTGTTTATATAATCGAATAATGAACGATGGAAAATATACCTTAGAAAAAAATAAGCCAATTATGTTATCCCTTCAAATTAACATAGATTTGTGAGAATTATAAGGGATACAGCAGTAAGAGCTGAGTTGAATGATAAGCAAAGAAAAATGATTAATAGTGTAATTCTTTCGAGGAAACGGCAGCGAGAAGCACCGAAGTGTGATCCACCAAAACTCAAGGGGCTGTTTAATGAGAAAAGCTCCTATATCGGCCCTATTCTTTCACCATTCATATTGGCAATGTTTTAATGCTAAATTGTTCTTCTTCACCTTCTATCTATATATATATATATATATATATTATATATAGTATATAATAGATACAGACGATATAAAATACATATATATATATCTATATTTACAAGGCATAAAAATATGTTATCGATGCAATTATATACAAATGAAATTTAGGTAAGGGAGATCGGGAATAGGAATGGGAAGGAGGAAGGAAAAAAGCTGAGAAGGTTGACATAAATCCATTTTAATAATTCTTAATTATTTAAATGGATTTTCACAAAGTAGACGCCACCATATCAATTATTTATTTAAGTTAGGAAAACACTGAAGAGGGAAAAAAATAGAACATCAATTGTGGTGGGAGTTGAACAAGAGAGAGGGGGTGGGAATGGGTGTAGAGAGGTAGAAGTGGAACACATCTTAAATTGGGCAACTCGATAAATCTAATTATTTATTTAATACAGGGTTTTAATGTGTTTGATTTGCAGACCTTCTTAATAATTAAGACGTATACCTATCTCATTTTTTTTGAGTATCTACATCTACACCAGACGATTGATGAAAGGAGTGATTTTTGTTAGTTAAATTAATCTAATTCTTATTAACCTATCCTATTTAGAGCAAATTCTGAATAACCTACATTATTTAGGCACGCTCGTACTTACTTTCTATGCGTATGTAAAATTCTGGGCAATCGTTGCTTCTGTGCTACTGGATGGCTCAGTTTATAATATCCTCCGAATTGATCAAAAGTTTTCCCAAGTTGTTATTAGTATAAAAACCCTATTATTAGCGATGGTATTAGAGAGATTACTGATATTGTTAACATCTCAATTAGACGCGTTGATCCGACATAAAGATCCAACACAAAAAATTGAGCATGAGGAAGCTATCGACGAGAAGAGTATTTCTTACTGTGGAATAGAAACGGGACTGCACGATAATTTCAGAGCACTATTTCGACATGTTCATGTGCAACATTTAAAAAAAACTTAGAGTGCCTGTTGGTAGAGGCGGACTTCTTCAAAAGCCTTCTTTGAATGCGCCATGTGCCATAAACCCTCGTCAAACACCCTTAGATATCTGCGTTATGAATAAAGAATGAGATGATCAACTGTATGGGTGCAGAGAAGATAATGTATATGCATTGGTTATTTATTATTACTACATTATCTCTATTCCAGATGACGACTGTCGTCCGCTTAAAATCGTGTTTTATTTATTCACAGCCGAGGGTTGAATCCGTGTCTCGTTTATCGTGGAAATGATATTGACATTTCTATCGTGAGATCAAACTATCTAGATTGTTAGAATGTTTCTCACTCAAATATATTCAAACACACAAATGTATGTACGAAAAAGAGCTATTTAACTCATAATTGTCGCAGCGTCTACGCCAAAATTCATTTTCAAAAACCGGTCTAAAAATACGCCTCATAATTCTTGTTTCAAAAACGTTCAATTCAACCTTTTTGGCTAACATTCACATCTCCAACGTATTTCAAGGACTGGTCTGACAAGTGTTTTGTAATTAAATGATTTGATGTTTTTAGACAACAATCGCGAATGCATAAAGGTATCAAAATATTATATTACCTGCATTGTATGAAATGTAAAAGAAATTGTAAATAAATCTTATGCATGAAGAATATTTACGTTTATTGTAAGTACTTTGCGATTTTATATTTATTGATGCTGTTATTATTTTATTACAATAATAAGTAATTTTAATAAAAATTATTTCGTATTTTCACGTAAATGTGTAAATATTTCTCGAGAACTTCTTGAAACGCAAAATAAAATAAAATTATCCCATTGTCGCGTCCTCATGGCTTATGATTTCAGATATCCCGAAGGCCATTGTTCGATAATATTAAATTTTATTCTCCTTTTCGACTTCCGTCGGGCGGAAAATAATACAAAAGTTGTTTTCTCAGTCGTGGGAATTCATCTTCCTGTAAATACGAATAGTATACAAAAAATAGCCGGTCAGCGAATATCGAAACAATAATAATTCTAATATGGTCCACCGAGGAAATCAGTGAAGCCACTACATAAGTATGATTTTATTACTCTTCGGAGCCTTGTATCTCTCAGTCGTCTTAAGAGTGGTAAGGGAACTAGGGCCTCGGCATGCTAGACAAGGACCATCTGAGTGTACATTTTAGAAAACTGCAAAGAATATTTTCTTTAATGTACTTTATAGGCAGTTCTAGTTCTTATTTTGTTGGGCATGGTATTGCAAAAAAAATATGAAATAAAATCAAAATCTATACCTATAAAACTCAATGTCTGTCTGTCTGTTCTCAATACAAATCTACACGGTTTGTCCGATTCGAATCAAATTTTGCACACTTATCTTTTAAGATCCGGCGGGTAACATAAGCAACATTTCCTTCCTATTATTTTACCCCTTCCCCTCCCCCTGATATATATTCGATGCAAATCTGTACCGTTCGACCGATCGGACTCAAAATTTGGAAACTTATTCCCTACGACCCGACGGTAACGTAGGTAGTATTTCCTCCCTCCCCTTTTAGCCTTTCTCCTCCCCTTGATAGATTTTCGATGCAAATCTAAAGCATTCGAATCGAACCTTTGTTTCTCCCACAAATTTATTTTCAACTTACTCCTTAACCCGTGCAACGACTAGTACATTATATTATCCAAAACAATTTCTAAGTGTGTTTACTATTAATTTTTATATAAAATACAATATAGATTTTTAGCTTATATACGTAAACAATAGTTATAACAAAACACACCAGGATATCCAAAAAAATTCTAGTTATCTACGTTGTACCTATTGAAGTATTTTAAGATATCTTCTGGTTTGTGTCTTCTGGTGTATTATTATAGCCGACGTTTCGGATCCCGTTACAGGAACCATCATCAGGGCTGATGTGTTGTTGTGAGTATTGGTGTTGCGGTTAAGTATTCAACACTCACAACAACACATCAGCCCTGGTGATGGACCCTGCAATGAGATCCGAAACCTCGGCCAGAGAGATCGTAAAAATAAGATGTACTACCCCAGAAGACACAAACCAGAATATTCTGAGTGGCCGTTAAAACCTAAGAACATTCTTATTGTAAGATAATCCATGAAAAAAAATATACAACATTCCTATTGTAAGATAATACATGAAAAAAAATATACAACTTTCGTTTCAAAGCAGTTTTCAACTTAGCAGTTTGATTAGGCGAAAAATTAATGCACATTTTTATAAAATATTGATAAATACATGTCTGAAAATTTATTATTTAGGCTTTCGGGAAATTGGCCTGTCGAGTCGCTGGCTGTCGGGCAATTGGCTCTCGGGAAATTGGCTTGTTGGCCGGTTGAGTACCTATCGGGAAATTAACTTGTTACAGACTTGACTTGTCGGACTGCTGGCTGGCGGGCAATTGGCGTTAGGGAAATCGACTTGTCGGGTAGTTGGCTTTCAGGAAATGGACATTTGGGAAGTTGTCCCAAATCCGTTACGCTCTGGTTTGGTGACTACAACTGAAAAAAATACAGAATATATCAAAGTTTAAGTTGCACCAATACTATTAATAAAAAGATTGAAAATAGAGTATAAATTTTTGCAATATTTATATTGTTAAGTCCGTACATCCGAAAATTTTCATTTCATAAAATCACTCCATAGGTGTCGCATGCTGACCAAGTTTTAATTTGGACTTGCCCGGCATGCGTTGTTGAACTACTCCGCATCCCGCGCCCATGCCTAGAAACTTCGGGTCACCTTCGGGATTGTTCTAAGTCGCTCCAGAACTTTTCGGAAGCTCTTAGGTACTTATTTTCTTATTTTTTATTATGAAATTATTTACCCTTTTATCTGTCTACTAAAGAATTTTTATCTACTGAAGAACACATCCTTTACTCACTTAATGTTTGTCAATTTATTCTGTGGTAAAATAAACAGTTTTATCCACTCCTTCAATAAAGCTTGCGTTGTAGGTAGGTGGCCATTTTTTCGTGTTAATACAAGATAATTCAAGCGTATTGACTGGTTTAGTTGTTAGTCAAATAATTATTTTCGATAAACGAAGGTAATATAGAGTGAAGTCTGTAAATCGTTTTGACATTTAGATTTTTTAAATAGTCATTAATGTTTAGAAACAACACGCCATATTTGCCGATAGCATGACATGTTAGTATAATGACTAAACACAAATTCAAACAGATTTAAAAACATATTAATATTTATAAATGCGGTGGTGAATGAACTATCTACAAACTATTAGGGGTTGTATTTTTAATACGTAGTATAATAGTTATTATTTCTATTTATTATTTTTAAAGTAAATAATAACAATTGTTCAATCTAAAAAACATTTTGCAATAAGCCATCACTTTTTTTAAACACCTTGTTAATCTGTGATGGCTTTAATATTTTATTTTTATTTTATTACATGGTACGGAGGTTCGTCAAGTTCGGCAAGTTCGTCCTGTTTTCAAATTACAAGCGTTTAGATTAGTTTGAAAATAGTAAGAATGTTGATGTGACACGTATCCGTGTTCGCATCTCTATTTAAAAAAAAATCAAACTTAACTAAGCACCGGTTTTGGAGTCATTTATAGGACTCTTTTACTAGTCTTCCGGAAAGAGGCTGGGACCTTTAACCATTTGCTTACCAGCCGAGTCTTATCGCTAGATCCGCAAGCCTGAATAAATATATTTTTTTAAATATATTTATTAATTTTTTGATATTTATTACATTTTAGATATGTAATAATATGTAATAATAAAATAATAGTACTTATCTGTGTATGAACTTCTTCCAATTTACTAATTCAGTGTTTTAGGGATATCATTCCATTCCGCGATACTAGCACAGTATAAGCATACTTCCTCACAAAGTCGACTTCATGGCTTTGTACAGAAGTATTGGAAATCTGTCAAAATTAATTGAAAATCCACCGTAACAATAGCAAGAAAATCAATTTATCAATTCTTCGTACAATAGCCATATAATGTTAGCTGAAGTATGTTATTCCATTTTGCTTCCCCGAGGCAGAACAAAAACCATTATTTCATATAAAGTTTCCGAAGTTTCTCTCCATTTTTTACGGGCTGACCTGTTTCTTTTAACAATGTTGTCACGAAATGTTTCCGATTAGCCGGAAAATTTCGAGTGGTGTAGAACTGCCGACAAGGGAATTGCTCACGTAAAAAAATACAATACTTTTAGACAGTTCATATTAATTTTTTTATAGTTGTAAGTTTGTAAACTCCATAATCACGTTAGGGTGTTAGGGTCAATATAGAATTCATGTGTGGTATAAAAGCAAAGGCAGCTATATTAAAAAAAAATTCAGTGGAGTCATCGAGGATTACTAATTTTTTATGTACTGAATTCAATATTTTAAAGAAAATCTAGCCATAAGTTTATAGGAAAAATAATTTTGAAAGGGATAGATACATAAAATCTAGAATTCAGTATATATTAGGTCCTTACATATGAAATTGGCGTTTAGTATGGGAGGAACATAAAGCCGATTTTTTTTATTATAATATATTTATTAATTCAAAGTATGTACCATTGCTATCTATGCACTTTTGCCATCTCATAGGTAGTTCATCGATCCCTTTACTAAAAAAAGCATTCGGACGGGAATCAATAAAATCTTTGAAGGCGGTTTGTACTGCCCCATCGGAGTTGAATTTTTTCCTTTGCAAGAAGTTATCCAAATTTCGAAAAAAATGGTAATCTGTTGGGGCAAGGTCCGGAGAGTACGGTGGATGTCTTAGACATTCCAATTGAAGCTCCTCTAATTTGGTAGCCGTCTGTTGTGCAGTGTGTGGTCTAGCGTTATCATGAAGCAGCAGTGGCCTAGAGCGATTAACCAGCCTCGGTTGTTTAGCAGCTAGCTTTTCCATCATGGTTTGCAGTTGCTGACAATAGACATCTGCCGTAATCGTCTGGCCAGATTTAAGAAAGCTGTAGTGAACGACACCAGCACTAGTCCACCAAACGCTCACAAGTAACTTTTTTGGAGTCAATTTTCGCTTGGGGCATGGTTTGGCTGGTTCGGCAGGGTTCAGCCATTGCGATGAGCGCTTCCGATTATCGTACAGGATCCACTTTTCATCACAGGTAATGATTCGATTTAAAATCCCTTCATTATTGTGCCGGTTGAGTAATGCAACGCAGCAGTCAATGCGCGTTTGTTGATTTGCTTCACTCAATTCGTGAGGTACCCACCTTTCAAGCTTTTTCACCTTACCAATTTGCTTCAAGTGGATTAAAACAGTTTTATCACTAACACCGCAGCCTGCAGCTAACTCGGATGTGGTTTGCGATGGATCCGCTTCCACAATAGCCTTCAATTCTTCATTATCAACTTTGGTCTCCGGCCGTCCACGGGGCTTGTTCTGCAGGTCGAAATTTCCAGAACGAAAACGTTGGAACCAAAAACGCACTGTGTTTTCTTTTGCGGCACCGTCGCCATACACATCATTAATCCTTCGAGCCGTTTCTGCAGCACTGGTGCCACGGTGGAACTCGTACTCGTAAATAACGCGATATTTCAAGTTTTTCATTTTGTAAACTGAGTGACGCAAAGAAAAAAACAATTGAGAAAAAAACAAATGAATTATAATTTTCAAAACACAAATACATGAGTAAATAGCTGTATAAATTTGGATTTGGAATTCCTAACCAAAGAGAAGATATTTGAGATCAAATTTGCCAGTACGGTAAAACGCCAATTTCATATGTAAGGACCTAATATTAAATAAATAAAAATTTAAATGATAACTTTGTTTACTTTCTCTATTAATTTGTTCACAACGATTAGAACTTTCGATGCTAATACATTATCTTCAGTAATATTACTTATATTAAATTTAAAACTAAAAAACGGCGTAAGGAGTGGGGTGGAAATTAGAGTTGAGTCGAGTGGACAGAGAGAAGGATCAAAGAACATTTGAGGGGAATAAAAAATAATATTACAACATACTTTTATTAAAATATAATATATGAATAATCAGTCCCATCATAACAGTTTATACCTACTGCACGCCATTGGTATCCCTTAGCTTTTGGAAAAATTTAATGCAATATCACTGCTCATGTTATTCCTTAATTCCCCAAAAAATGACAATTCAACGAGCAATAACTATAGTTATTCACTCAGAGCTAACTGTCATCTACTGATATTTTACGAGATTGGGAAAACTTCCACCCACACGCTTGAATATCTCCTATATATCAGGCGGAAAAAAGAAAGCATGGGAGATTGAGAAACTGAAAAAAAAAGAAATGTACAAAAAAAACTACTTACAAGAAAATTCCATTATATCAAAAACATAAGCGTCGACAAACAGATTAAAAGGACGCCAACTGTTTCCTCGTACATATAACGTATAATCAGCTACTAGTCCCTTGTAATATTAAACTATAAATTGGGTTGTCTTATATCACAGTTACTGGTATATTTCCAGTTGGAAATTTCTTCCAACCAACCACACTATTTAATTGAAGAGTTAAAATTTATTTCCGGTACACAATGTTACATTGACAAAACTGATACCATGATAACGAGAAGAGTAGGAGATGTATTGATACAAGGAAGCATTAAACCAGGTTTAGGGAAAGGTTAAATGGCTTTAGCCAGCTTTTGAAGATAGTTATGGTTTGTGATGTCTATGCGTAGTTGATTCCGCATCAGCAGATTGCACTTCGAATAAAGAGCTGAAGAACATACAAACGTTTTGAAGGCGTTCCAATTTGTTGAGATGCTTTACATTGACATCCAGATAACACACATCAGCATATTTAAGCAGGGAAAGAATTTGGGATTGTGTTATTATTATTTTACAATGATTCTTGAGAATGTTATTAAGTCTGTTTAGGGAGTGAAAACAGTAAAATATTTTTTAATTGATATAAATTAACTTTGTTAAAACCACTTATTTATTGAGAAAAAAAATTTACATGTTTCGAAGCCAATGGCTTCTTCGTCAGGATAACAAAAATAATATTTAAAAATCGAAGTATAGATCAAAATATTAAAAAGTTATATATGGAAAAGGATAATACAAAGTACCTACTTAACATGAAAATAAATTTAAAAGATAACTATTTGCAAATAGGACCTGATTATTTATAACATTCAATTTATATTTGAAGAAGAAAATATTGTTTACTAAATGTAAAATGTGTTCATGCCAATTCCATTAAGTTGCCTGGGTTTTCAGAACTTTAGCATAGCTTTACTTTTTTCACACTTTACAAGACAAAGAAAAACTATACGAGTCATCTAATGGCGCAGGTGTAATAATCGGAAGGGCAAAAATAATTAATCTTTGCCTTTTACAATTTTGTGCAGTATCTCTCCTTTGTAAGGTATTCGTTAATTAAAATTCAGCTAGTAGCGGAAGCGACGAGAAATCCAATTTGTAGTCCGGAGAGAAGAGCGGGCAGGAAGGCTTCTTGAACTGAAAACAAAGCGTGCACAATTATCGATCCACCCCGCCTTGTGGGACGGGGGCAGTCAGTGTCATACAGGGCGGAAAAAGTACGGCAGCCTTTGTTTACATATTTATGTACCTACATTATACAATAGGCCACTTCTACCCTCTGTTTCTATCACAGAGCTTAGGGAAACGGGCAGAGTAATCATAATAAAGGATGTTCCTTAAAATGTGCACATGCGAGATGAGAATTCTAAAATCGAGCATTGCATTTTAATACGAGCCCATTGGAAAATTGTTGTTTTTATAATTTAAGTTTATTAAGGTATATTTATTTTGTTTTTACTTTTTAATAAACAGACCATCAACGGGTCATTCTAGACTCTGATAGATGGTCCTAGAGTGAGATTAGGGTGTAAATTTTTATGAATATTTTGAAGACGACATGATTACACAATACCCTTTTTATAATAAAAAATTTATAATATTTCAAAATAAAGAAACCAACAATAGTATCTTTATGATAAAATAAATTATAAATAATGTTCAGCAAATACATGTTATTCAATAAACGTTATTCACTATATGTTATTCAATAAATGCAGAATAATTTAGTGTCGCAAATTAACAATTACCATTTAGCAATGTAAATTATTACGCTTACAATTATCAGATTTAATTGTTTCATAACACAGCTAAACTGTTATACAAATAAAATGGTGATAATATTAATATGAAAATATTTTATTTTATATAAACTACTAATTTGTTGAATTAATAGTTTATATAATCAAAGTATAGACATTAACAAAAAAAATATATATATATGGAAGATAAATGACTTTTTAATGTGAAAGCAAATTTATAAGGCAACTTTTTTCAAAAGTGTAAGTTTTATATTTTAATAATATTTAATTTTCTATTAACACTTTTTTTAATTTCTTAAATTTCCGATTTATCCAACTGTAAACCTATATTATTTGTATGTAAAATTTGTGAGCCCTTATTAATATTTTAAAAATTATTTGTTTCCAAAAGATGATTAGAAAATTCGGAATAGTCGCTATTTAAAGACCTCAACCGTTCCTTCACTCTTCACCCATTTACTAGTCAACATTTCTACACGTTTTTTCTATATAAAAATATTTACAATTACCACTAACCCCGAAACAAATTGGTATTTCCACAAATTAGTGGTTTATACAAAGTATATTCTTTTTAATTATATAAACTTCATTTAATTTGTCACCATGAAAGATTTTCTCATTGGTTTATGAAATTTGCATGCGTTTTATTACATTATCAATACACTCCATTTTAAAATTATATTTTCATATATTTTTTATTTTCTTTCTTACAAGTGATATTTAAAATTAAAATAACTAACTAACTTAAATTACCACTCCAAAGTAGCCAAAAGTCAAACACAATAACTGTGTTTCATATCAATTTACTTTTCTAGCAAAATATTTTGGTTAATGGAATTTTTTAATTTTATTCATAGGTCATGGTTGCTTGAACATTTTCGACTCATAATCAAGGCAAGAATCCAACTGTAAAGTATTGTCGACTAGCTCTGTTATACCCTGTATACTAATAAATTGACCTACATATTTATTGAGTCATGGTTTCACAACGGTGGGAGACGAAAGCACTATAAACAATTTAAACTTTTATTTATTCATAATGTCACTGGACACGATCTTAACTGGAAAACTATTTCGTAATTCGCACTAACTGTCACGCGATAGAATATTTCTCGAGAATCTTCCACTTGCCTCTCGTACACTGATGCACGTCGCGCATCGTTTGTATCACTAAGGTTTTCACCAAAATAATCTCTCACTCGCTCGTTAGTCTGTGTTATCGCCCGATGTCTGTTTTGTTCTCTTTTATTATTATAGCTTTGAATCTATCAAAACAATGAATTGTAATTTTTTAAGATCTTCTGGTATATTCTCGCTTATTCTACGATCTTTAGTTTCCCCTAATTTTTCTACATGTTGTGAGATGATTCAATATATCTGGAAATCCTTGATTATAAACAACGAGCGAATTGGATAGGCCATAAAATAAGGCAGTCAGGCCTGCTTTTTACCATCGCAGAGGAAAATATTAAAGGCAATAATCGTAGACGCCGTCCGAGATCAAGCTACATAGACCAGGTTATTCGGAGATGTGTGCTGTAGCACTTACTAAGAAATGAAGAGTCTGGTAGGTGACAGGTCAGAGGAGTGGAGAGATCGAGTGCTTGTTGCAGAGCAATTCTAAGATTGTGACGCAAAAAATCCAATTTAGAATATCGTGAAAATATTTAGTAAAAAAATTATATTAACATTGATATAAAATATACACAAATTAATGTAAAAGATACACGGTTGAAGTTGAGATGTTAGGTTTGTTGTTTACGATGTTCTTAACTTTTTAACTGTTTTACTACGTACAAGTCAATCTTACTGATCGTTTATATTTATTGTTTTAATAAGTAAAATGATTAAATATAAATTTATTTTCACCGCTGTAAACAAGAATTTTCTACAGTGTGTAAATGATGGATAATAAATATTTATTTTTATACCTCCTCTCATGAGTTTGACAAATTTAGCTAAAGTGAGGTCAGAAATAGTCCGACAATATGTACCAGTGTATATCGAGGTTATTTTAACAAAATAATGTGTAAATAAATGATGGATAATAAATATTTATTTTTATACCTCCTCTCATGAGTTTGACAAATTTAACTAAAGTGAGGTCAGAAATAGTCCGACGATATGTACCAGTGTATATCGAGGTTATTTTAACAAAATAATGTGTAAATAATCTCCAGTAAATGCTTATCAGTAAATGCTAAACTTTTGAATTCTCTTTATATTTATTTTACGTAAGCTACGGAAAATTCAAGCGTAACTCTAGACAATACTTGGGTGTGTCATAATAGTATCCAGCCCCTTGTAGCAAGATGCTCGGAGCCGTAGACGCGGTTAAGAATATCCAATTCGCAACCTTTTTTTGCTTCTACGGTTAAACCAATTTCAAGTTGCACCTGTGGCTTTCTCGACGCCTGAAATGGTCCAATTTCATGTTTACGATGTAGATAAGTTTTTTATCAGTTAGATTTGTTTTAAAAACTTTCTTTGTTTTTATCACTTAATTTCCCAAAAGTATGAAAAAACTTTCTCTGATTCAAATATATTTTTTCTTTATTGGCCATTTCAATAGAAAACATTTGCTGACTTCTTATCTCAGTTGTGATTTATGCTCAAATGCTTCGGAAGGTTGTGATGAACCAGGTAGATAGTGGGGTCTTCCTAACGTATTAACGATGAATTTTGTATTAATAATTTATTTAAAAGGCCGTTGCTTTCTCGTCGCGAGTTGATATTTAATTTTAGCTATTATGTTCAATTGATTTGCCAACTCCTGGCCGCGGCTAACAATGTGATGAATCCTATGGTGTGACCCGTCAAAAATACGTCGTGGTAAATAATATTAAATAATATAAATTTCATTGTAATAAATAAAGTCATTTGTTGTCTGATGTTAGCGAAAATAGTTGTATGGCGCGGGTGGCAACGGCTGAGGTCGACAGATACGCTGTAACTATAAAAGGATCGCGGAATAAAATATTTTCTTCTATGAAATATAAAATAATGTATTCTATACAATATTAATGCTCTGCCAGTGCTAACTATACATTTACTGAAAATAATTATTAACTGAAAATAAATATTCTGTGAAAATTGCGCTTTTGAATGCAATATTAACAAAAAATATTAACTAACATCTTGGGTTCGCAGACGAAATCGATAATACCTAATGCCCTTTGCATTTACTAAGTATATTACCTAAATAGCCACAGCTATACCATCCTGTCCGTCAGGGACGAAACATAAAACACAGTTATATTCCTAAAAGTGCTACCTCTTACGCGACAAAAATACCTATTGCAGTCGAGCTATGAATATGAACTATTTCCGCCTCATAATGGCGCCTGGAACCAATACTAAAAACCTCACTAGAAATAATAAATGCGACTAAATCTCGATAAATACAATATATACTATTCGTAATACGTCGTTGAATTGGCACATGATTCGTCTAATGGATGAAGGACCCCGTTGTGTATCGTAATAACTTCAAATTCTTTTATAGGAGCAGTGTGGAAACAATTGCATAATATTACGTAATAAAAACATCTAACGAACCTAATAATCTATACATTTATGTTACAATAAAATACGTTCACCAGAAGAATTCGTGTATTAGAAATAAAACATTTTCGATTTGAGACATACCAGTAAAATCGTTCGAACGGCGCAAAGGGAAAAATTCACACATATTAAATAACACTGAAATGAATAATTATAAACACTTTGTATTAGCAAATTCTTACCTTGAATGGTTTCGTTCTAGACGTGCATGAACCTGTTCATATTAATTCCATGGGAAAATAATACATATATTTTCTATCTACGAAATAAGACATTTTTGAAGCGAAACTTCTTTATAAATAAGTAGATAAGGTCTCGGGGATGGTTTGTTCGAAAGGATTCTACAACAGCCCGTGAGTTTATATGAAATAATAGTTTCTTTGAATGCTAAATTTTGGTTTTTTAAACCCTCAGCATCTCTGCTGAGAGGGGTTGAGGCTCCGCGCCCGCCTAAACCCGGTGACCGACTTCCTAAGTGACTAAACGGCCCCCCTTGTTCCTCCGGAACTTACTGCATCCCGAGACTCTATCTCTTCTTTACGAGATGTGATCCCGTGACGCCCCTCTTTTAGGCTTATAATTGAGAAGGCCGTACTCTTTTGGTACGAGTTTCTGATGATGTGTGTTGTCTTGAGGCGCCTTTCTTTTAGGCCGGTGTTTGAAGAATCATGTACTCTTTTGGTACGAATTGATGACGACATTAGCCTCCTTTGCGGGCATAGTCAGCGATGTTACAAATTATTGTGCAATCTCATTATGCCTTTTCAGAGCGGCGTCCCACGATTCTGCATCTTGCAACATTTACTTTGGACAAATGTTAGAGTGTTAGTAACATATTTATAATATCCCAGCTATTCCATATGAGTGAATGATTTTTATATTTATTCTGGCCCTGTCTTTCTTACAGAGGACGAAATAGAAGTTAACGTTTTCTATCAAGGTTTTACAGCATTCAAGCATGGAAATCCTTCCAAAGACAAAGGGAACCTTTTTGTTGGTTTAAGTAGTTTGCGCCAGATGAGGTTAGGTGGTCGGTTTATTGACGACCCCGAGCAACAAGGAGGACCCCGCCTTTAAGGGGCCCTGCAGGGGCTTGTGCGGGTTCCACGCCCAAGTGCCGGCAATCATCCACCCCTCAGCCAGCTAGGCTAACACAAACCAGATATCCCCAATCTTTAGTTAGACTTCCCCATTCTGTCCTTTACTCGTCATTCTGAAGCTACTTGTTAAGCTAGATGTACCGAGGTACTCAAATCATAAAGAGTTAACTGAAGACCGGATTGCGCAATACTTATGCAATACAGTAATTATTATAATGCTACTAAGTAATTCATATAGAAATCCGTGTATTCAAATTTTAGCATAAACGGTATGAAATTCGCTTTGCATAAAAATACACCCGTTTGGAACGGAATTCTTGTACGATTTGAACCAATATCACACAAGCAATCGTGATATTTAATTACACATAATTATTCCGAACTCAAATATTCCCAAAATAAATACATTTCGATAGTGAAAATAATTAACCGTAATAGATAATATGAATATGATCCTTAGCTGTTACTCTTTGTGGCGGAATCCTCCTTCTGGTGCTGCGGGATGGTGGAATCTCTATACTTCGCCGCTGCAAGACCCGCTTTCTCTCAAGCTGGCAGCTCCTTTGCTCGCAACTGATGATCTGGAACTCGGGGCTCCGTCGGTAGTCTGTTGGGCAGCGCTCCCGCTCGCAAGTCTGGTCTCGAACTGAAGGGGCTGAGTACATCGTGTTCGCTCCTTTTATAGTAACGATTTCACCATACCTCTGAAATCCACGCTAGTGCAGTGACTCATCCTATGCGCGATGACCTCACCGCCGGCGCTCGCCATTGGCCGGACTCAGCCATCAGGACGGTCGCCTCCGGCTCAACCCGTCGAAAGGTAACGCGTGCCTGTGATTGGTCCGTTTCGTTAAAATAAGAGTAAAGCACTCGCTACACGCGAGACTTGCTGTTCCGTTTCATAAATAATAATAAAGGCTCGCTCGCACCTACACACAAGGTCGAGTCTATTAGGATTGGCAAACGATATCAATTTAACACAGAATTATATCTATGGTATAATAAAGATCTAAGAAATATTACTTGTATAGCTGATTATTCAATATTTTATTAGCCTCTTGTATTACATAGAATCTTAAGAAGAAATATATCAGGCTTTTACTTTTAAACGATTCCAAACAGAAGAAATATATTTTTGATGTCCATACTTGGTTTTTTTGGAATATTATTATTTTAAGATTTTCTAAATTTATTAAATCTATCTCTATGTCGTCCATCACAAGGTTACACACGCAAGAATATTACTCAAAAAATTTTTAGCAATTTACAAAAAATAACAATAATTATGAAGGTAATTGACTTCAAATTATGCATTTTTTCCCAATATTTCTGACTCCTTGATCTTTTGTAAAACGTTAAGTAAAAAATTAATATTGAAAATTAAAATGTATTGATTTTCAGGCGTATTCTAGTAGATATTTTTAATAATTCGAAAGAATATCACATATACGTTAAAAGCTAAAAATAGCTAAAAAAATCCACTTTAAAAAATAAAATATATAGGTATCATTACTGGTAACGAAAGCTGTGTATAACTAACTCTTATTGAGAAAAAAACAGATGTAGCAGAGACCATAGTAATATATGAAAGGTTCTTGATTCGAACATATATATATAGAACTTTCAAAATTTGATAATGTGTGGATGTTTTTACGACGGAGTTGGTGAACGTTGCATTGTGTAGAATCATCACTTAAGTAAGCTCATCATTAAAATGTTCATCGTTCTAATAAGTCAAGGTTGTGAACCCTGAGCCATCGTACAAGAGACTTCCTTCTACTTTTCTCATATATAAATTAGCTTCGTCTCTGTGGTATTTCTATAATGAATGCTCAATTAATTTATATTGATTGTAATAAAAGATAAAGACAGATAAAGAATATTGCTATCTTAAAATTCCATAATCAATTGTAGAGGTCTCATTAGCGACATTAGAACAATTAGCGACATTTGTGGGCATTTAGGGGGAATGAAAATGCTTTGGGGCAGGCCGCGTTGAGGATGGTTACAACATACATGTAAAGCGTGGCACGCAATTTAAATTTAAATATAACCAACTTCCAAAAAATTAGTAGACATGGTATATTCTATCATGGATGGAAATATTGAACGTTACATTGTGTAAAGTGATCACTTAAGCCAGCCGTACGATAAGTCGTAAGCCTTATATTCACCCAAAAAACTTCTATACCTACTTTCCCAATAAAAATACAGTTTAGTTAGTCTCTGTGAGACATCTATTATATACATAAATTGAGTAATAAAACCTTTTTGAATGGTTATTATTTTATTTGACTTGTTTCAAATTTTTTTTTTAATTTTTTTTTTATATTTTATACAATATTTTATACAAGTTACTTTAAGGAATGTGCATAAATATAAATACGAGTATGTATAAATAACTACTCTTTTTTAATAGAATTCAGATACATATATTTTGTGTGCACCGTGTTTTTATTATTTATTAATTTAACAAATTTCAAACGCCCAATTTCAAACTATCGAGTGACCAATTAAAATGCTTAGAAGCATCATCGTACTTACACATTTTGCGTAAAGTAAAATTAAAGTAATATTAATTAAAGTAAAAATTATTAGTAAAGTATTAAAGCATACTTCTTAATTATTTATACTTAAAAATTCATCTTTTAAGTAAACCGTAATCATCTCAAACGACGCGCGACGGGCGAATATAATTTATTTTAAATGTATTCAGAGATAGGTACGAGATTTAAATTGTCTCCCTAAGGCCTTAAAAGTTTTACACGAGACGATGTACTGTGATGTCGTTTATCTATAGAAAACAAGCTAATTTACACAGACGACATAAAATTTGATGTCACATGTCACGTACATAGAAAACTTAAAATTTTCTTATTTTACATTTTCACAGAAACGAGAAGCGCTTGTGTTCACGTTCTGCCAGAACATTTTTATTTTATTATTCACCTTACTTATATTAGGTCCTTACATATGAAATTGGCGTTTTGCCGTACTGGCAAATTTGATCTCAAATATCTTCTCTTTGGTTAGGAATTCCAAATCCAAACTTATACAGCTATTTACTCATGTATTTGTGTTTTGAAAATTATAATTCATTTGTTTTTTCCTCAATTGTTTTTTGCTTTGCGTCACTCAGTTTACAAAATTAAAAACTTGAAATATCGCGTTATTTACGAGTACGAGTTCCACCGTGGCACCAGTGCTGCAGAAACGGCTCGAAGGATTAATGATGTGTATGGCGACGGTGCCGCAAAAGAAAACACAGTGCGTTTTTGGTTCCAACGTTTTCGTTCTGGAAATTTCGACCTGCAGAACAAGCCCCGTGGACGGCCGGAGACCAAAGTTGATAATGAAGAATTGAAGGCTATTGTGGAAGCGGATCCATCGCAAACCACATCCGAGTTAGCTGCAGGCTGCGGTGTTAGTGATAAAACTGTTTTAATCCACTTGAAGCAAATTGGTAAGGTGAAAAAGCTTGAAAGGTGGGGTACCTCACGAATTGAGTGAAGCAAATCAACAAACGCGCGTTGACTGCTGCGTTGCATTACTCACCCGGCACAATAATGAAGGGATTTTAAATCGAATCATTACCTGTGATGAAAAGTGGATCCTGTACGATAATCGGAAGCGCTCATCGCAATGGCTGAACCCTGCCGAACCAGCCAAACCATGCCCCAAGCGAAAATTGACTCCAAAAAAGTGACTTGTGAGCGTTTGGTGGACTAGTGCTGGTGTCGTTCACTACAGCTTTCTTAAATCTGGCCAGATGATTACGGCAGATGTCTATTATCAGCAACTGCAAACCATGATGGAAAAGCTAGCTGCTAAACAACCGAGGCTGGTTAATCGCTCTAGGTCACTGCTGCTTCATGATAACGCTAGACCACACACTGCACAACAGACGGCTACCAAATTAGAGGAGCTTCAATTGGAATGTCTAAGACATCCACCGTACTCTCCGGACCTTGCCCCAACAGATTACCATTTTTTTCGAAATTTGGATAACTTCTTGCAAAGGAAAAAATTCAACTCCGATGGGGCGGTCCAAACCGCCTTCAAAGATTTTATTGATTCCCGTCCGAATGGTTTTTTTAGTAAAGGGATCGATGAACTACCTATGAGATGGCAAAAGTACATAGATTGCAATGGTACATACTTTGATTAAATAAATATATTATAATAAAAAAAAAATCGGCTTTATGTTCCTCCCATACTAAACGCCAATTTCATATGTAAGGACCTAATATAAAGATAAAGAAGATGTATGAGCGTAGAAACAGTAATTTAATACAGTTACATAAATATTATGTACCGGTTACGTAATTAATGTTTGTTACGTAAATAAGTTAGCTTTATTCTGGCAAGACAGATTTTACGGAAGAGGATATAAAAAATAAATATGACTCATTGTTGGTTGAAAGGGCAATCTCTCGAAAACAGAAAGTCCCTGTGACAGGTTGGTTTACTTTCGAAAACGATTTGCCCTTTGTATTTTTTAAGTAGCACATCTATATAAATAAAAATGTAAATGTTCGTTTGTACAACATCGCTAATCTCTGAAAGTTCTTCACCGATTGCTTTGATGTTTTTGTATACCTAATTTGTTTTTATACAAAGTGTCCCGTATCTCGACTTCAAGCCGAAATCGGGTGATAGGTCAGTTATCAGAAAAATATTTTTAAAAAAAGTCAGTAAAAACTGGGCAAAGTATTGATTTTGAATACTTGGTTTGGTCAAAAAGTGACATTTTCTTCCAAGCTGGAGTAGTTGACTTTGAATTTTGGACAAAAGTTTACAGAAGCATTATTCAGTATTACATAATAATTAAAAATATGAAGAAAAATAAAGATTTGTAGCAACAGCAGTGAAAAGACAACATGGTGTAGATTTTTTTGATTTTTTTTAAATGCCTATAATTTTTAAAACACAAAATATTTTTCTGATAACTATTATGACTTGGCCCATCACCCAATTTCGGCTTGACGTCGAGATACGGGACACCTGTATACCTACTATTTATTTATATAAATAAAAAAGTAAATTTTCGATTGTCCAAAATCTTAAATCTCCTAAAGTTCTTTTTGATAGAACGTTGCATTCGAATTCGCACAAATTATTTGAAAAAAATGGCGCCGGTAGAGTCCATTCACTTTAGGTAAGCCTTTTGCATTAGTCCGTTTAGAAAATCCCGTAACATTATTTTTTTGAGTAAATGATAGACGCAAAAAATTCAAATTCTAAATAATAAATGTTTTAATTCTCCTTTGTTTGACCTCGAAAATAGTAATCAGTCCGCCCTCTAACTCCGCGGGTAAAAGTCGTCCTCCTGATGACGTTGAATAAGCATTCAACGAAACGTCGATAATCGTTTCTCGGAAAAACATACGGTTCGTATAAAATATCCGCAACTATTTTCATATTAAATATGTCTAATGACCGTAATAACAATCTTAACTCTTTAATGTGTACAATATATTACTAAAGCAAATTTTCCTTACCGACATCTCGGAGGCTGGGTGATCGATGATCTCTAGTTCCGTCTCGTGGCCGTCTAGCAGCACCGACACGTTTTTCTGGCCGTACTCGTCATCTATAAACACAAGACAAACATGGAATTAACATATGCGTAAACCGGACACTAGTCCTTACTGCTTCGCCGAGTAGTGCAGTGTCTCCCTTCTTCCTTGTCGGGATTGCAGTGCGTAAAATTCGCTGTAACCACTATAAATGTATTTTTGATGTTTATAGCGTTAAGTCTCTATATTTAAAAAAGTTAGGTCTTTATATTTAAAAAAAATCCGTGATGGGAGATTAAACACACTCTAACAGAACGAGTGATGAAAATGCTACTGTGGCATTTCCTACAACAGTACATAAACCTCCAATCTAGGACACACACACACACACACACAGACGTGGCAAGAATGCCGCTTAGATGAAGTCAATGTACAGCAGGGTACACGAGCTCCCGATGTGGGCCATCGCGCTGTCAGCAATACCTATACACATACAGCTAGATTTCAATAAATATCTTTGTTCGCACAACAAAAAAGCAGCAAACGCCCCATACGGGCATGTCAGTCTCCCACCGATCTCCGGCGCAGGCCGGAGGCCCTAGGCATTCGAGTATCTATCATTGTCTTTGTAATCGTACTTATGTATAACTTGTAGCCGTTTTATCAAGCACAGAGAGAATAAAATCATCAAGAATTTACCCTTAATTGGTGACCCTAAAAAGCAGCTTTTCCAAAGCACTTCACACACCATTTTCATCCAAAAACCCCCAAATTACTACTAAAGACATAGAGAATAAGTAAAGTTATGAAGAAGACTAGTTGTTGTAATAAAGTAAAGTGTGTGGGAACACGCCAACTATAAAGTAAAGGTCGTGTGGCACAACGAGTTCACTTTAAAAATCTTTTTACATTACACTCTGTGGGCTTCATCTTACTAAATATTTTGAACTCAGGAACATGCATAGCGAATAAAATTATAACAATATACCTCGAGAGACTTTAGAGGAGGTACTTGTATTTCACAAGGGTGCTCATTAGGCTCGGCGCTGCCCTCGTTCTATTCTTTATTATCTGAAATTTAAAGCCTCCCCCCAAAATACCCTTAAGAAAATATTTGTATTTAATCCCTGTTACACATTACACAAGATCGTAATACATGCCCACTCTAGTATCACCTTTCTCAACAGTGTATCTTTGGTGTATGTTAATGAGGATTTCGGAAGTAATTTAATAATTTCGTATATTCTCCTAACCTCATCATGATTCGATCCGGATGTTTGAGACAGAAGACGTAACATTTAACGCGTTCATTACACGTCAAAGGATACGCTCAACATTTAAGAAACTTTACAGAATACATAGTGTCTGCTGCCAGGAGAAACAGAGGCGTTGGGCGTTTTTCATTTACTTTTATTTTTATTTTTTTTAATTTTAAATTATAATAGAAACCTAAAAGGTTTCTGGATAACATTTTTACATGATTCAATATAGGAATATAATAATAATATAATTAAGATACAAAGTCATTTTTTTACAGTTGGCCGAGTTTTAGCATTTTTCTCACATCCGTTTTGAATTTGTCAATGGTCAGTTTTTTGATCTGTTGTGGCAGGTCGTTGTATAGTTTTAATCCGTTGCAAATTAGTCGGGATTGTCCTGTTTTTGTTTTGGCGTGTGTTATGTGATAGTTTTGAGGCATTCTAGTGTTGTGTTGGTGCTTTTCGTGTATTTTGTGTAATTTTATGTCTTTGTCTTGTTTTTCGCCAATTTGTATACAGTTTCAGCTGGTGTCCGGTATTTCAGATCATAGACCATTTTTAATATTTTGTTTTGTTGTCGTTGGAGTCTGTTTAGGTTAGTTTTGTTTCTGGTTCCCCAGAAGGGTATCAAATATCCTATTCTACTCTTGACGTACGCCTGGTACATCTGAATTTTTAGGGTCTTCGGTGTGATTTCGTGTATTTTGTGGAATAGGCTGGTTAGTTTAGTCAGTGAGTCAATTACTTTGTCTATTTGAAAGTGGGTGTCTGTCTATGTTGAGTCCTAAGTATTTAGTATTTTCTAGTTCAGTGAGTGTTTCATTGTGTATTTTTATTGTTCATTTTAAGCGTTTTCCGTTTGGCCTCAAAGTTAATATAGTTAAATTTTTGAGCATTTAAGGTTAGAATATTTCTTTTTGTCCATACAATTAATATGTCTGTCTTTGTTGATTTGCTTTGTAGTTTCTGTGTCATTATTGTTTTCGTAGAATATTCAGTTTCTGAAAAATATTCTTCCAATATTTTTCCCATCTTCGGTCTTGTAGGAAAGCTCGGTACTATTTTTTGAAATAAACGTAAGCGAGACAAAGAAACTGAGAGTAAATAGCTTTGACCTTCCCTCCGTGAGTGAGGAACATAATGGAGCCCATTTTCAATGATTGCCCGGTTGGTAGCATTTCCCCCGGATACCAGTGAGGTTGGCGATTACATCCCGCCAATCTAACATTGTTTTGCGCACGGAATGTTGTTTCGGTATTCGTATATTTTATGAAGAATGAAACATTGCTCGTTTTTGACTTATTTTATAATCGTATCATAATTTTTAGCCTCATTCATCATCATCATCACTTTCATTCTCTTATCCTAGGACAGGACAGGACAGGACGCAATTGGCTACTTTTTCCGCCTACAAAAGCAGATGAAATCCAGACTGCTGTCCAGAAATACCAAGATATTTGTGCACAATTCGCTTATTAGGCCAGTGCTCACGTACGCAGCTGAGACGTGGGTACTAGCTAAGAGGAATGAGCGAGCACTGGACGTTTTTGAAAGGAAAATTTTGAGGCGAATCTTCGGACGGTTCTAGAAAATGGACTTTGGCGCAGACGTTACAACTATGAGCTTTATACTCTATTTAAGGAGCCAAATGTCACAAAATTTATAAAACTGGGAAGACTTCGATGGCTGGGTCTTGTGGAGAGAATGTCCGAGCATCAAGCACCAAAGCCTCTGCTGAACTCAAGGCCAATATGGCGAAGGAGCTTAGGAAGGCCAAAGTTAAGATTGTGTGACAACGTCCTCAAAGACCTCTCTGCCTCAGAGCTTCGGAACTGGAGAGAACTGGCACTAGACCGAGATATGTGGAGGAAGATTATTGAGGAGGTCAAGATCCACCAAGGGTTGTAGTGCCAAGAGTGATGATGATGATCCTAGGACAGGAGTTGGCAGTTTGTCAAGTGAGAAGAGCCAAATTGTCATGGAAACAGGATAACAAAGGTACCAAAGTGCCGCATATGTGTAATATACATATGGATATGGATTTTATGGAAAAAAAAGGTACGATATGTTTTTTATAAAAAATTGATATTCATTCATCGCTTTTGATAGCTTTACTTTAATCTGGCAAACAGCTAATTATTTTTAATAAATATATGATTCAAAATTTTCATCCGTTATTTTGCT
Source organism: Agrypnia vestita (assembly GCA_016648135.1). Classification (NCBI taxonomy): domain Eukaryota; kingdom Metazoa; phylum Arthropoda; class Insecta; order Trichoptera; family Phryganeidae; genus Agrypnia; species Agrypnia vestita. Next base: position 101,285 of record JADDOH010005300.1, on the reverse strand, counting down.
TCTAAGTATATTTTATATTAGATTTATAGTTGAGAATGTTTGTTCGCATACACATATATGTAGAGCCAAACATATAGAAACACAAGACATATAGGTGCACAAAGAGGGCTGTTACTAATTACTTGTGTTATTGTATCACAAATATCACAAGACTCATCAGTCTCAATTGACATTGTGGAAAACAGTTTAACACCTTCGACTTGCTTCTTTATTTTCAAAATCATAAAAAAGCCCTTCAGATGCTTTCACAAAGCATTCTTTAATGAAACACCATCTGTGAAACGGTTTTCCTCTTTTAAAGATTTCCAGAGAGATTGCAAAGCTAGCATAATTGGCAATATTTGTACTATGTGTCAAAAAACTCGACTTTTGATTTTGACGCTGAAGTTCTGAGTTCACGACTGAAGAGCTGCAAACTTCTATGCAAAGAGCCGCTTATTCTGTCCTAGGACAACACATGGGCCAAGATGGTGACTAATTGAACTCCTTGGACCGGAAATATATGCAGGCCGAAGGCCCACTTGACCGAATTCTTTATTCCACTATAGAAAACTACGAAAAATTGAGTACTTGGTGGTCTGCTAGGTCGAGTCTTAAACTCCAACCAGTGACTAGCAGTGGTATGCAGTAGGCATAAACTCAGGTCTATTATATACTTACGAGTATATATATTTTATATAAAATGCGACAAAAACGTCTCATATTATACATCGAAGACGGTTTATATATAATGAAATCTGGAAATGGACAAATTTAAATTATATGTCTCTTTTCACTGTGCGACAAACGAGGAAATGATAAGCAATAAAAATTTTTGCGATATCGTCGTGAATAAACGTATTCAAATTAAATATTATTAAATATACAAAAACTAACATTTAACGAACATTCTTTCTAAACAAGAACTAATACATATAAAAGAAAATAAATTTTATTTTATTAATTGTAATTATTGAACTCAATAATTCAAATAAAAGTAACAATCAAAGCTAATTAGTCAAAAATGCCACTTTATTAGCGGACAATTGTCAAAGTAATTGGAAGTTGGAATATACACTCACCAAAGTTTCGACTTTTCGAAGAAACACGCTCTAGTAAGAAAAAATCACTTACCAAGTACATGAAACTCGCAGACGTAAAGAAAGGGCGGATATAATAGCGCTCATTAGGAAAATATTCAGTTCCGTGAGACTCAAGAAACAATTTGATGCGCGTAAATAAGCGAAATAGGAGATACATTGAAATGATGTTGTGTACATGAGCAATCGAAAATAACGAAAGCCGTAAAACTCCAGCCGTTGCCACGGATTCGAGATGGAAAATGTAATCGTGTTTTCATGAACAATGTTCTTAGCATCAAAACTACACACACTAAACACTGACCGGAAACCATTCACTATCAAAAAATCATCCATAAAAGATGCCTCACTTATAATAATAACTTTTCGGAATATGCTAACCATATTATAGAAAATAACACCACACATTCAATAATACAAATACGTAAACAGACATACGGCCAAAAAAACAAAATAATTTAGAAACATTTGATATTCGTAAAAAACTAAACACAACAAATAACATTATCAATAATCAAATACAACCCTTCACATCACCCCTTCTCACAATGATCCCTCTCTCCCACCCCTCACTTCATCCCCTCCACTTGTACTGAATCCACAACCCATACATCAGATATCCACTCCCGCACACCTCAGTCTCAACTCATCTGAAGAAGGAAATGGAGGTTTCCCAAATATGTTGGTCGATACTCAAAAATAAAATAGTGGAAAAAAACAAAGTTTTAGGGTTTTCATTCACAATAAATATTCTCATTAATCAGTGTAAATAATGTATTTCATACTTCTATTGCGGGTTCGTTTTGTATTCATTGATAGCCGAAGACATTTCTTTATAAAAGGCTATTTAATTTTTGTAAATTAAGCTATATACTTTTTTATTTTTAATTTATATATTTTTAATTATGTTATATTGATATTTTAATTCGATTTAAATTAATTAAATATAAATTTCTAAATTTAACTTTTGTTTATTTAGAGTGTATCGTTCTTGTTTAGATTCCACTGTTGGATATAATGGATGAACCTGACTCCTTTACCATAGACCTCGGTCTAATTAAGGACTCTTTTACATAAAACAATAATGTTATTCACTAAAAAATTAAACAAATAAAACTGTGTTTATGCAAATAGATAAATGAGATTTGCATTATTTAATTAATATTTTTCTCCGTGCATGACTAAAGATTCTGATTGCATGCGATGCATGCCATTGATGACTAGGTGCGTGTCTAACCACTAGTGATGGGTCCGCTCTGTACCCACTACTACAATGTAGTATTCATTACATTGAAGTGCACACTTTACACCTTTTAAAATGTAGTGCACACTTCAAACTACACACACTTCAAAGTTATTGAAAGTACATACTTCAAATAGTACACTTCATATCAAAGTTATCGAAAGTACGAGCACATACTTCAAATAGTACATTTATGTGAAATTTTTGGAAAATTGATGTAGATAAATGAAGAAATCTTTGGAAATCGAAACAACCCCGCCCCCATGGTTTGCAAAAATTTTGGGACCGAATGAAGAAATTTCTGGATCTGGTTGGCGACCTTTTTTTTAGCTCGCCAAATATTATTTTATCGGAATATTTCGATATATTCATATATTTTTTCCGGCGACCTTTTTTTTGTTTTTAGTCACCAAACTTTTTATTTGGGAAAAAATATAGTTACTTCACTGGTACTACAATTTTGTAGTACAATTACTTCATTTCATTAATACCATTCATACTACAATTACTTCATTACTTCACTTCATTAGTACTACAATTTCGTAGTACTACAATTACTTCACTTCATGTAGTTTTTACTACAATTTATGTAGTGTACACTTTGTAGTCTTCAAACTGGTGAACGTGTGTGTTTTGTAGTCTTCATTTTGAAATGTAGTTTTTCCCTTCGCTACTAACCACTAACAAGCACGTGTCAACGTTGTTACTTAGCTTATTTTCTAAAATGGTTGTTTATTAAAAAATAGAATTTATTTTAGATAAGTGGCGACGTATTTTCTAAGCGAACTTATGTACGTATTATTCATGTACGTATTACGAAAATGTCACAGGTGAAGTTGAGGGCCACTGCCCTCGACACTCGAGAGCAGTTTAAGGGCTGTCTAGACACAGAAGAATGGAGGAAATATGGACCTAATCATCCCTCGCTCCTCACACTTCGGAAACACCCGAGATATTTCGTAGCAAAATTTTACGGAATTTCAGCTGCGAGGTATCTTCAATTTCCCGTGCAATTTGAAATCCGTTTATAGTAGGTACCTATATCAGAATTCCATTTACAAACAGTTTAGTAAAACACCCTAAGACCTTCGGGAGTGGACACAAAAATCGCACCTATTTACACCTTATATGGTTCTCTCTGCGAAGTTTTAATTGAATTTGTTTTTGATAAGTTTCAAATTTACTCCTTTTGTCAACATGTCATATAAACTTTGTTAGAAATGTTGTTTTATTTAATTAGTTTGTAAGGTCTGATGCTTTCTGATTCACAATTTTTTTTCAGAATAAAAATATTATAGTTAAGCGTAGACAAATTATAAAACATAACAATTTTTCAATTTAATTTTTGTATATAACATTTACATAAAAGTGCATTCAAGTCGTCTATTAATTCAATGTTTTAATTAACATACATATTCATGTCAAATGCGTAGGAGAATCCTGCTTTGGAAAACTCTCTCAGAGATATGGAACAGATCAATGTCCAAAGCTATATTGTTCAGCATAGCATATTGTCCAACAGGCATAACCATCGGCAGGTTGCTCCTGTATATTGGAACGTGAAATAATCTATGCTGACGATGTCTGAGATAATTAACAGGAACATACAAACCAACATACAAAACAAACGCCTAAATATGTTATGATTTATTGTGTATATATACTTGAGTCGAAATGTGGAGGATGACCTTGTTAAAACAACAAGAACTCAACAACCGTAGAGCATGCGAAGATGTATGAGTGTATCCGAAGCAGAAGTGGTGTGCCAAGACGGAATAATACGGCATTCTATCCTGTCTGCCTACCCTGAGGAAAAACGGCGTAATGGTAAGTAAGTTTTTAAATAATGGAGTAATCTATACAAGAGTATTTTTAGAAAAATACTTTTACACCCGTTGTTAGAAATATTTATATGGGAAACGTTTATTATTTAAGTCTTTATAGAGTGGCCCAAAAACATCCACATATTGTAAATTTTTTTAAAGTTGTATATATTTGTTCTTACTCAGTTTCTTTAATGTATTCGAATGGACTATGTTACAGACATCTAAGGTCCTTCTCAAAGTATAAATTTATTTCGCTTGTAATGATACCTCTATATTCTTTATTTTTAAATAAAATATTATATTTAACGTATTTATGCTATTCTTCAGAATTATTTAACATAAACTCCTTAAAATTATTATTTTTATTTTTTAATTTTTTTTTATAGTCCAGCGTATATATAATATATATAAAAATATAGATGTTAGAATCCTTTAGAAAATTTTGAATATCTTCGTACCTGAATTGACAAGAGAGTGTCGACACTTTTCTCCGTAGAAAATAATAACATACATTTTAAATGAACACTAAAAAATTTCAAATTAACACAAAAAAAATATAAAAAAAATTAATATCTTAACACTAAAAAAAATGGAAATGAGATACAAGAATGACAAAAATTCAGATTTTGTATGGTATATGCAGTGAAGTGGAAAAAAAACTACCCTCACCCTACGTAAAAGAATATCATCTTTCTCGGAGACTCGGTGAGTTCTTCTAAATGCAAATGTTAAAAAGGTGCGGAGTTATATCCGGGGTAGTTGAGTTGGCGTCATAAACTCGATTAATTTCCTCTAGCGATCCATTAGCGAGGCATTAAGTTTTTCATAATGTTTTTATTACTATCTTTTATTAGATTTTCTCATTTCCCGCCAGCTGAGGACCGTTTTATTTTTCCGCAAACAGCTCGGATCTCAGCTCGCAGAGCGAAGAGATTTTTAGAAAATTGTGTTCACAAACTTAAGTCTGGTTCTCTACGGATTACGCGTACAAACGATGTAGGAAGTTTCCACTATAAACTGTGTTAATCTTTACGTTATACGTCTATACGTTTGTTTTACGTTTCTTTTTACAAAAATAAATCAAACATTAATGTTTATTATGGATGTCTCACAGAGACGAAATTGTAGTTTTTTTATGGGACAGTAGGTATAAGAAATAGGTATAGTCCTATGTACACCCAAAAAGACTTCTATACCTATTTTCCCATTAAAAAACTACAGTTTCGTCTCTGTGAGACATCTATAATATAATATACATTAATTGATTAATAATGTCTATGTGACATGGAATCCAGTACTGTTCTGAAAGATTTGAACAAACTCAAAATATTCTGAAATCAAACATTATTTGATATCATCGATGGCAACGTTGTCGTAAATAATCATTATGATATGATCATTGGATATGACAGATGGTATTTACATTCACCATAGAAATGACAAATAGAATTCCCACAAAACGGTTTGGGTGGAATTTGTAAAAAATATCATTTCTGCAATGACGTGCGCGTAGTTCTCACCTGGCATGGGACCTTTCGAAGAAACACGCTATTCCATGAAAAATTTACTCGTCTATTACACAAAACTCGCAGACATAGAGCTAAGCAAAAATACACGGTTCGGGACGAGTTTTTTCTCGACTTGACTCGATCTGTGGAACAAATTTGTTGGGCGCAAACAAGTGAGATAAATTAAGAATTGACATGAAGTTAGGTACGGACTTTATCGCGGATTGAATTGTAGTTTGTTGGTGTAGTGGTCATGACGCTCGCCTAGTGATCTGGTGGACGGTGATTCGTGCTCCATTCAGGGATACTTCCACAGCACAAGCATTTAGATTATTTTGAAAATAGTAATAATATTTATGCGACGTGCCTACCGTTTTCGTATATCTATTTAAATAAAAAATGACATCTACTACTAATAAATGAACACCGAAGCCAATATAATTAATAACTAGTTGAATTTTATGAATAACCCATTATTTGATATATTCCTCATTTTGGTGTCCTCTTGTCAATTCCCCCCACCGTAACTGTAGCTACGCCCAGGTTCATTAATTAATTCAATAATTAATTCAATAATTAATTAATTTGTTTACTTAAATAATTAAGGGATAGTTAGTATGCATGAATATATATGGGACAAATAAATAATGAATATAGTACGGATGAATATATATACCTGGGACACAAGATAAAAATGAACAAAGAAAACCAAACAGCAGAATTGCCAAGACGAATAGGAATGAGCAGCCCGCTTTTGGCAAACTCAAACATATTTTCGAGAACAAATAGAACAAATAGATCCCAATTAGCTTAAAAAGAAAAGCCTTTGAATCGTGCATACTGCCAGTTATGACGCATGGAGTGGAGATAATGGCCCTTACAAAAAAAAAGTGAAGAAAAGCTCAAATACATGCAACGATCCATGGAGAGATCCTAAGAGTAAGCCTAAGAGATAGAATAAGAAATTATGAAATTAGGCGCAGAACTAGAGTAGTAGATATCATGGATCATGTAGCGAAGCTAAAATAGCAACGGGCAGTGCACGTTGCAAGGCAGGATGCTACAAGATGGACTCCCAGAGTTCTGTAGTGGAGACCTTGGAAGAATAAAAGAGGCGTCGGAAGACCTCAAAAAAGATGGGCCGACTATATAACCCATGTGGGGGTAAAGAAACAGCTACAAATAGCAAATAAAAAGGAAGGATGGAAGGGTATGGAAGAGGCTTATAACCAGCAGTGAAGAGATTAAGGCTGTAGAAGAAGAAATAAGAAGAAGAAGTTATTATGCGTCCGTCCTGATGAAGATACACTGATATTGTAACTGTTGTCCAATGTCCTTAATTAATTAATATTTCTAATAGTTTCTTATTAAAAATATACTATCTGATTATATCGGGATTGTTTTATATATATCTGTATTGGAACTGTCAGAATACAGGTATGTACCTAAAATATCTCTCAGTTCACATAACATGATCAAACAAAAAAGAAATATAATAATAATGAACAAAAATTTTGTATTTATAGAACTAATGATCCGAATACAAGGAGTTCAAAATTGACTTATTTGAGAAGTTGGAGCGACCTCGGAACTCCACTGCAACTGGGATTTGTCTTTCGTTATCCAGTCCAGAAAAGTCCTTATCACATCTGCCACAATTCTTGACCCAGTTCTCTTGCTTTACAATATATGAATTCATCAGTGGCGTGCAGTGGGTATTAACTTAGGTTATGTTGTGACCGACTATATACCTATATTAAAAATATATATGTACTCATATACCTATAAGGGTATATACATTAAAAAAAATTTAACTATTTTGAGTAGAATATTTTGAGTTTGTTCAAATCTTTCAGAACCGTGCTGGATTTTTGTCACAGAGATATCATTAATGAATTAATGTATATTATAGATGTCTCACAGAGACGAAACTGCACGCAATTTGAATATATACAACTTCCAAAAAATTAGTAGACATGGTATATTCTATCATGGGTGGAAATGGCGAACGTTACATTGTGTAAAGTGATCACTTAAGCCAGCCGTGCGATAGGTCGTAAGCCCTATGTACACCCAAAAAGACTTCTATACCTACTTTCCCATTAAAAAACTACAGTTTCGTCTCTGTGAGACATCTATAATACACATTAATTGATTAATAATGTGACATGAAATCCAGTACTGTTCTGAAAGATTTGAACAAACTCAAAATATTCTGAAATCAAACATTATTTGATATTATCGATGGCAATGTTGTCGTAAATAATCATTATGATATGCCCATCGTATATGACAGATGGTATTTAAATTCACTATAGAAATGACAAATAGAATTCACACAAAACGGTTTGGGTGGAATTTGTAAAAAATATCATTTCTGCAATGACGTGCGCGTAGTTCTCACCTGGCATGGGACCTTTCGAAGAAACACGCTATTCCATGAAAAATTTACTCGTCTATTACACAAAACTCGCAGACATAGAGCTAAGCAAAAATACATGGTTCAGGACGAGTTTTTTCTCGACTTGACTAGATCTATGGAACAAATTTGTTGGGCGCAAACAAGTGAGATAAATTAAGAATTGACATGAAGTAAGGTACAGAAAAGTCAGAAATAAAATTTCTAGCCGTAGGACAAATTACGGCTAGAATTTTAAATCGGAAAAAAACAGATACATAATGTTAAACAGAAACGTCAGAAGTAAAACTTCTAGCCGTAGGATGAATTACGGATAGAATTTTAAATCAAGTTTTTCTTAAGATAAGGATTATTTCATTAATATTTGTTTCCCAGAATTTTTACTAATGCACAGCTTTTTTGCTCGTATGCGCTGCACGCCGCTGGAATTCATCCGTGTCAATTCAGGAAATTTCAGTACGAAAGTATGGACCGTAAAATTCAGTATTTCTTCTACTTTATTTTGTGCACTCAGATTTACTTTAAACGCGAGTGCTTCCATCATAATTTGTTTTACAAATGTAAAACACGTAAAGGAACCAACACCTAAAACTAAATTTTTGGCAAGTTGTGTTTATTTTTGCATTTAAAATGGAGATGCGAACACGGAGTACGTGTCACATCAATATTCTTAATTTTTCAAACTAAACTTTAAGTTTGTTCTATGAAAATATGACTAATTTGGTAGTCTCCTAGAATGGCGCTCGAACCATCCACCGCCCATCACTAGGCTATAGTCTTAACCACTAGACTAACAAGCTACTCGAGAGGATATTGCGCCAGAAACCGACTGCGGCGTCACTGTAGCATGCAGTACCAGTGATATACGTACCTACACTTTGTCAGCTCATTGTACATCGCAGGAACGTTACATTTCGTAAATACATTTAAAGAATATGATTGGGTATTTTTGCGTTAATTGTTCAAGTTAAATCGTACTATGGCAGACTTCATTGTTTTGATGATCTATGCAAAACTGAATATCTATCTGATTTTTTTCTAGATTCCACTTTTAAATTAAATGAATTATTTTTCTTTTCATTTTTCTTTGTTTTTTACTAACATAAAATAATTATACATGAATTTTACTATTCTCACCCTTAAATAGTAATTTGTATATGGAATAAAAAGGTACCTGCCTTAGAACAGGTATTTGTACATACATTGTGTAACGAGGCTTAAAAGAATCAAGCACTCATGTCAAGTGACAGTTGTGTGAAATGATCACAACAATATCGAAATTCCAGAACGGTGTGTTGTAATCTACGGCTTTCGGGAAGCATCGAGAAACATCTGTAAAAGCCTGGAAGTCACGAGAAAGTTCTCGTTAACACTAAGAACGCCTAGAAAGCCGACAACAGCATTAGCCAGATATAAATAGAACGCGCGCGGGAGTAACATGGTTGTTGTTTTTAGCACGCTTGCACGTTTTTAGCGATAACAGAAGCAAAGGCAGCCTCGAGCTGCGGGCCAGGGTGGCTAAGCGAGCGGTAATTCGACAGCGAATAATCTGGAAAGTTCTTACGTAACGAAATAAACCGGAGCGAACAATACTTGCGGAAATTGGATGCAATGTTCTAGTAAATAGTAAATAAAGTGATAAAGCGATTATAAAGTGTTTATTTACGAGTGATAAATTTGTGTAATAGTTTAATTTACATAATAGCGTTGACTCAAATAGTGTTAAGTGACTTTGTATGTTTGATTAATTAATTAATCAGTAATTAATAATTCCTCCCGCAGTCACGACACGTGACAATATATACCTAGCAAGATAGGTAATGTCTGAGAGGCTTTTTACATATTGTCTTATGCTTGTGTTTATTTAGTAATTTAAATTTCAAATCATAAATCCGATTTATCAGCACTGAAACTGAAACAATCCTATACCCTTTGACCTAAATCAAAATCTATACCAATTTTTACTCCCTTTATTTTAACTCGTAGCGTCTGGTTGTTTTTTTTGTTTGACGCAAAAACTTTGGATCGATTTTTAACCCTTTTTCCGTGATCCAATCGAGCTGAAACTTTGTAAGCAGTTTCGTGGCGACGATCAAAAAGATCGATCAAATTTTCGTTTAAAAAAATTGATAATTACTGTATAATTCCGGATTTTTCAAATTTTTAATGGTTTTTTCATACAACTGAGTAAGTTGTATGAAAAGACTCCAACGCGGCTGTTAGACACGAAACCTGATCAAATAAGAAAGGGAGTAGTGTAAAAACTTGGTTTTTATTGGTTACTTTTTACATAATTATATTTTTTTTTTCTTTATAATTTAATCTGTTAATTCTACATTTTAAGTACACATATGCAAGTTAATTTAGCAAAGGCATTAAGGATATACCTACAAGGATATAGAGTTACGTGAACAGATACGTATATACTCGTATACACTTTATAAAAGTAAATATAAATTTATGTGAATGTTCCAAAAATGGTAATATTTCTAAAAACTTACTCCACGCTTCTCCTCTAAAATATATTCAAAAATTCACGATTATAATACTTTGCAATCAAGAAACTTACAACTCATGTCCAATATGGCTTAGATATTCTTAGAGCAATATTTTCTCGCTCGGATGACGGCTCAGCGCTTGCTTGAAAGCTGTGATGTTTTTTAGCTTTTTCATTTATTGACAGTTTTTTAATATAATGTTGCCAGTCCTCTACGTGCTTGCGGAAATAAATCGATTCGACAGAATGAGGACAAAATTGAATAAAAACTAACCCTTATATAAAAACTAACTTACTGAGTTGTATGAAAATACAAATAAAAATTTGAAAAATCCAAAATTATACTATAATTATTAATTTTTTTAACGAAAATTTGATAGATCTTCTTGATAGTCGCCACGAGTCTGCTTACAAAGTTTTAGCTCGATTGGATCACGGGAAAAGGGTTAAAAATCGATCCAAAGTTTTTTCTTCAGACAAAAAAGCAATCAGACGCCACGAGTTAAAAGAAAGGGAGTAATTAGGAATCATCAAGGTCTGCCGGTCAGCGTTGAATTTACATCAACTAATTGAAGTATGGCAAAGTACAGGGTCATTAGTAACATATGTGAAGGCGAAATAAGATTAGAAAATTTAAAACAATACAGAAAATAGTCGACCTGGGACAGAGATTAAAGTCACGTATTCACTAGGGGACAACTTGTCCCTCAACATCACGCGAATCTACGTGACGCTGCAACGTCGCGTGTAACATAGCGCGGCATTCTACGTGCCGCGGCAAGTTGCCATGCGCACGGGGACATCGCAGCGCGCGTCAGTAGCACGTGGTATGTTGACAAGCTAAGACGTATGCGCTACAGTAACATATGCTATATGATATGAAATGAAACAGTGTTCGTAATATTGTGTCTTGCTTGACTATGGAAGACCCGATCATTTGTAATAAATTTTCAAAATCAGTTGTTGCCATTCGAATGAAATTGACAAATGATCCGTCAGACATTCGAAAATCACATAGAATATCCATCCTTCTTTTCCTTTTCAGTATATAAATACTTTCGCACCCACCACCTTTTTCTGCTCTTACGTTTCGATAAACTCGTTAGAATAAATAGATACGCAGCACTAATCATTATAACCCTTTTGGGCGACATTTCCGCGACAAGTGATATGTGTGTCCCGGTGTGTACACGTCAAATGACCGCGTCATTGTCCCCGAAACATGAGCGTAGATGTTGATGCGACGTGCCGCTCGGAATGTTGCGCTATTTGTCCCCTAGTGAATACATGATTTAAATGTAAACTAGTGCTTCTACTTCTTATCCCTTGTCAGGTCCCACCGATGTTGCCCGGCCTTGTGCAAGTCTCTCTGTCCTGCGAACAGATCCTGCCCGGAACAAATCCAAATCTGTCTCATTCCGGTCCACTCTATTTGCCCACGAGTATGAGTTGGAGGAGGCGATATTCATCCCGCGTAGCACGCGTCCCAAATAAGAGACCTTTTTCACTTTTACATTCGACAGTTAAGGGGGAATACCTACCCATAATTTTCGTGAAATTTTTTAAGAAATCCTATTTTTCAATTTTTCATATCAATTCAATTTATTTATTTTTTATATAACATTTACATTACAAACACAAATTTAATTCGTAAATTTTATAAATAATTTTGAAATATATAAACATGTAAAAACAAAAGAAAATATTAAGCATGTATAAAATCATCAAAGGTGTAAGAGAATCCTACTTCGGAATACCCTCTCAGAGCCATGGAACACATCAATATCCAGAGTAATATTGTTCAGCATAGCAGTAGCTCTTCCAAAAGGCATAACTATTAGCTGGTTGGTCCTGGATATATTGTATATTGGAATGTGAAACAATTTATGCTGACGTTGTCTTAGGTAATTATCGGGAACATAAAATCCAACGCTCCGCATAATTTCAGGATTAACGATCATACCGCGCAACAAGAGATAAAAATGCGTAATGAGATACACATTCCTTCTAGCTTCCAAACTATTGTAGCCAAGTATACCCTGGAGGAACTCGGTTGGGTAAAGCCAAGGATAATGCCCGTACTCTTTCATGTTTAGAAACTTTTTTTGTACTTTCTCTACCATAAGTGAGTACTTAAGGTCATGTGGTATTTTAAATTTAATTTTAATTATGGTATTGGTACTTATTATTTCTAAATTAAAGTACATGCTTTTAAGAATATATTTTTTTATTTTATAAAAACGTATTCAACAATGGCGAAAAATTCTTGGGTTTTGTCGACAGCCGAAAAAAAAGATCCTCCGCGGTGACCACTCCCATTTCAAATGTAATCATCAGAATAAAAAAAATCCAAAAAGATTATCAAAATTGACACTATAATTTAGTCTTTGACGTAGGAGTTTTAGAAAATATATATTTTTGACAAAATGGCGGTCGCTTGAAGCGTTCTTTTGGGAAAAAATTCGGGTTTATTGTGCCGATAAAAAAAATTAAGTCACTTAAAAAGAAAATCCTACGACAAAGACTAGATAATTAAATATAGAATAACCATTGGAAACTTCAAGTTGATCGGTTCAGTGGTTGCCGAGATATTTTGGTCACTGATTTTCAAAACATGGTTTCGAGTTAAACGCGTTTGAAAATTGAGTAATGAATAAATCGCGAAATCTTTCAACTTACATGAAATCATCGATTCTAGGTCCAAAACATCCACCCTGTTTAGAATTCCCATATCATCGAGCACTCTTCAAAAACATTATAGAAACAGGTCTTATGTTAAGAGTGAGAGAGGGCGGGGTCTAAAGTGGGTGTTTTTGAAATTGATTTTGTTATTTATTAGGCGTGATTTATTATTCACCGCTTCCCTTACGTAAAAACGGCTAGTTAGTGCATGCTTGTCCTTGAAAAAATTAACACGCATGTGACGTCTCGAAACCGGTAGACCTAAAATCTGGTAGTGGTTTATAATAAAATAACTAACACTGTTATAATGTCTAACCACAAAATGAATGCTTAAAATATTAAAAATATTAATAATAAAATAAAATTATTTTTTGACATTCGTACATCCGTCGGAGTTGTGTACAGTAAAACCTCGATACAACGGACTAATTGGGGAACCGGGTGTCCGTTATAGACGAAAGTCCGTTATATAAAAATAGGTTTAAAATAAATCAAAAACGTTTTTTTTTGAAAATATGTACACTGTATTTAGATATAAATAAAAAATACAAAACACAAGCAAAATTCTATTTAATTGTCTTCGGAAATTCGTCGTGAAGTGACGTTGCTGTTTGATATCGACGCGCCCGCTTTCGGTAATGCTGCTTTGAAAAAGGAATCAAGTTTTGTTTGCACTTTTGAAGTTTGCTGATTTTTGCCATTTTGTTCACATATACGAGACGCAGACATTCCAGACTTTTGTATGAGTTCCAGTCTTTGATCGTTAGATTGATTCTTTTCCGTGTGTCCATTTTAAAGGGTAGGGTTGCGAAAATTTAAATTTATTTACTTGAGTACACGAAATGCGTTCATTCACTTCGAGTAAACAAGTCAAAATGCTGTAGAGTTGCGTGAATCCCCGGCCAGCATGGCAAAAATCCATAGAAACCTACGCGTTATTATATCAGGGAATCCCCTAATAAACTATCGCCCCGGCTGGGGGCAGTCTACGAGCAGGACTTCATTACGTCTAAAATTCTAGTGCTAGGCGTACGACGTGATTATCATGGATTGTTTACATGCGGCAACACTTGAATTTAAGCATGGATAATATTAACAGGACGTTTTTAATTTTTTTACTTTTGACCGAATTTTTTGTCCGTTGTATCCGAAGTCCGTTATATAGAGGTCCGTTATGTCGAGGTTTTACTGTACACTCTGGCCTCGTATAACACGGTTATATGGTTCCACAAAAACCTCGTGTAATACAAATCCGTGTTATACAAGGTTTGAAGTTCATACAAAATTAGGGTTTGCGTTCCAAAAAAAAATCGAAATAGTTTATATGAATATGTACTTTATTTTTTTTATAAAAATATATAAATTTACATATTTATTGAAAAAAAAAACTTTAATAACACATATAATATAATTTATTTTAATCGTAATCATGTATTTTATATATGGATATTTGTATAGTCTTCTCTTTTTTCTTCTTTTTTAATATGTTCATATTAAGTTTATTGATGTAAAAAGCCATATATAAATAAATAAATATAATGTAGCATTCATTCATCATTGCTATCACTTAGAATAATTCTTAATTTTTACTCTTTTTCGACATTGGTTGTGAGTTTTCATCATCGGAGGAGGGCTCTGAATTTCTTGTGGTTTTAGCCTTCAAAAATCGGTAATAAGCAATTGTCTGCTTTTAGCGTATAAACCATTACGTATTTCCTTATAAGGTTCCAAAATCTGTTGTAATTCCCTCTTGAATTTCGAGCTTCTTTCCATTATAGGATCCTTTTCAATATTTTTTTTTCTAATTTAATAGTCAGTTCCAAGCCCTCATTTATAGTTTTTAATGTGAAACATGTAGCTACCTCGCTGCAACTGCTTTCTGAGTCATTAATTGTGGTAGCTTCATTCAAAGTTTCGATTAATTGAAACAAAATTGACAAGTCTCAAAATGCTAAGTGAGATCACCATGACTCATGGTATGTTCTGTCATGGACGCAATCTACAAATCAAACATTATTTAATTCATTTATTTTTCTGAAACCGCGTTATAAAAAGCGTGTTATACAAAAAATATGCCAATTTATTCATCAGTGTTATATAAAACCGTGTTATACGAGGCCCAAGTGTACTTACCTTTCAACAGACGGCAGCGACTGCGTCCAGGTCACGCTTCTATCTCTTTCCTGAATTTTAGCCAAGGACCCGACCTTTTTATTGGCCGGTTCTAAATCTGTTACCGAGAAATACTTTTCGTCGGGTTGCACCGACGTGTCGTATCGGCCTCATCGGCGATCTGGCCCCCAACACGGGGCCGAGAGCCCTTTGTTTGCCTAATCACAGGGCGAGGGCCCTCCAGCAATACAGGCGGGCGAGCCGTCAGCGCTGCTCGAGGGTCGCGATTGGGGGATGAAATAAAAAAACGACCCCGTCATCTAATTGCATCAGTAATACCAATCGTGAAGCATCGAGACAAAAAGGAAACGTACAAATTAATATCAGCGTTAAAATAAAACACAAATCGCTTTGTTTTCATCACTTTAATAGATCATAAAATCTACTTGTTCCGAGAACAATGTTCTCTTCATCAGGATTGTTTGTGTACACTGTGTACAGTGATTTGTGTTTTATTTTAATAATAATGTCACCACGAAGTACGAGCGTTCTTTCAGAAGAAAAAATGTTCTTCGAACAATTAATATTAGCGCTCACAATTTGACGATATATTTCGCAGCGTTCAAACTGATCAAATATATTGTCACAAAAGTGTAAAACAATAATAAATACGGATGTTTTAATTTTTTGAACACTGACGTTATTTATTGCAAAGAACTCCATTATTTTAAATATAAAAATTAAAAAACACAATGTTTTTTATGAGAGTTCAATATTTTATTAGTCTCTTACAGGACGATCGTTTCGGCTGTTTAGGCCATTATCAGCTGATAAACATAGCTATTATTCTTGAGTTTATATACAAATATTTTGGAAAAACCTTAATAATAATATAGAGGATACAGTTAATAGCTTGACAAATACATAAAATAGTTGGGTGTTTACCTTTTTAAATTATTAAGATATGGGCAATTAAACATTATAAGGATGGATTTCAGGTAGTAAAGGTATTCTCAAAATTAATGATTACGGGAATACCAGGTCAATACAAGTTCAGGTGACATTTTCATTATAATTTATATCAGTGAAAGCAACAGATAAATTATAAAATATAAGTGATTATTGAAGGCTATATTTTTTAAAAATGTAGATACCTCAAAAACAATTTTTTATGTAGTATTAAATATATTTAGAAGGGGAATTTAAACTAAATATTCCAAAATATTTAGTTTAAATCCTTTGTCACAAAAATAGTAAAAGTTACTACCTGAAATCCATCCTTATAATGTTTAATTGCCTTAATAATATATCTTAATAAATTAAAAAGGTAAACACCCAACTATTTTATGTATTTGTAAAGCTATTAACTGTATCCTCTGTATTATTATTAAGGTTTTTCCAAAATATTTGTATATAAACTCAAGAATAATAGCTATTTAACTATTAAGAAAGTAAAAAGCAAGCATCAATTTAGTATTTATAGAAAACCGACATATACTGACGTAACTATACATGCTACAAGTATGCATCCATGGACCCATAAACTATCAGCATATAACGCGATGATACATAAATTATTAAATGTACCATTAGACCAAAAATCATACAACAAAGAATTAAATATCATAATAAATATTGCAAATAGTAATGGTTTTAATAAAAAAGATATAACAAGTGTTTTAAATAAAAAAATGTATAAAAATAATTTACTGGATATATTTCCAAAGATCATAAAAAATAACACAAATGTTTTTACTACTTCAGGTACGATAGAATTTTTTGGTAATATATCTCAAAAACTTAAAAAACTCAAAAAAGAAAATATTAACGTAGCTTACAAAATTAACAACAACCTTGGTAACCATTTAAAGAATTGTAAAAATAAAGTTGACAAACTGAAAAAATCGGGAGTTTACAAACTTCAATGTAACGACTGTGACGCAATATAATACGCGCTATATTGAACACAAGAGATCATTTATACACAATAAAATAGAATCATCTCAATTTGCTAAACATTTAATCCAGAACAAACATAACATATCTCCAGATAATAAACCAATTCCCTTACATTTTTGTGACAAAGGATTTAAACTAAATATTTTGGAACAGCTGGAAATAAATTAAAATTTGAAGAATAATTTGATTAACGAACAGCTTAATATTAGGTCCTTACATATGAAATTGATGTTTTGCCGTACTGGCAAATTTGATCTCAAATATATTCTCTTTGGTTAGGAATTCCAAATCCAAATTTATACAGCTATTTACTCATGTATTTGTGTTTTGAAAATTATAATTCATTTGTTTTTTCTTCAATTGTTTTTTTCTTTGCGTCACTCAGTTTACAAAATGAAAAACTTGAAATATCGCGTTATTTATGAGTACGAGTTCCACCGTGGCACCAGTGCTGCAGAAACGGCTCGAAGGATTAATGATGTGTATGGCGACGGTGCCGCAAAAGAAAACACAGTGCGTTTTTGGTTCCAACGTTTTCGTTCTGGAAATTTCGACCTGCAGAACAAGCCCCGTGGACGGCCGGAGACCAAAGTTGATAATGAAGAATTGAAGGCTATTGTGGAAGCGGATCCATCGCAAACCACATCCGAGTTAGCTGCAGCTGCGGTGTTAGTGATAAAACTGTTTTAATCCACTTGAAGCAAATTGGTAAGGTGAACAAGCTTGAAAGGTGGGTACCTCACGAATTGAATGAAGCAAATCAACAAACGCGCGTTGACTGCTGCGTTGCATTACTCAACCGGCACAATAATGAAGGGATTTTAAATCTTAAATCTGGCCAGACGATTACGGCAGATGTCTATTGTCAGCAACTGCAAACCATGATGGAAAAGCTAGCTGCTAAACAACCGAGGCTGGTTAATCGCTCTAGGCCACTGCTGCTTCATGATAACGCTAGACCACACACTGCACAACAGACGGCTACCAAATTAGAGGAGCTTCAATTGGAATGTCTAAGACATCCACCGTACTCTCCGGACCTTGCCCCAACAGATTACCATTTTTTTCGAAATTTGGATAACTTCTTGCAAAGGAAAAAATTCAACTCCGATGGGGCAGTCCAAACCGCCTTCAAAGATTTTATTGATTCCCGTCCGAATGGTTTTTTTAGTAAAGGGATCGATGAACTACCTATGAGATGGCAAAAGTGCATAGATAGCAATGGTACATACTTTGATTAAATAAAAATATTATAATAAAAAAAAAATCGGCTTTATGTTCCTCCCATACTAAACGCCAATTTCATATGTAAGGACCTAATATTTGTTATTCTCCGCTTCTAAATATATTTAATACTACATAAAAAATTGTTTTTGAGGTATCTACGTTTTTAAAAAATATAGCCTTCAATAATCACTTATATTTTATAATTTATCTGTTGCTTTCACTGATTAAATTATAATGAAAATGTCACCTGAACTTGTTGTATTGACCTGGTATTCCCGTAATCAGCAATTTTGAGAATACCTTTACTACCTGAAATCCATCCTTATAATGTTTAATTGCCCATATCTTAATAATTTAAAAAGGTAAACACCCAACTATTTTATGTATTTGTAAAGCTATTAACTGTATCCTCTGTATTATTATTAAGGTTTTTCCAAAATATTTGTATATAAAGTCAAAATAATAGCTATGTTTATCAGTTGATAATGGCCTAAACAGCCGAAACGATCGTCATGTAAGAGACTAATAAAATATTGAACTCTCTTAAAAACATTGTATTTTTTTAATTTTTATATTTAAAATAAGAAATACGCCTAATCTAAGTCCTCCGAACATTCTAGCAGAATTTAGAAATAATTCAAACACGCGAAAATACGCCGAACACAAAATTGTTTTAACATTGAAGCAAGACCGTAGCAGTGAAATTAGCGGCGATCCTGTGTATCGACCAGCGGAATAAATTAAGAGAGTACCTACGGAGCGTTCGATAGTAAATAAGTGCAATCATAAACGAGTGATTACTGCGAAATTAGTGCGATTAACACAGAGCTCCAGTTAAATTTATGACCATTGACTTTCGAGATTAGATAAATAAATAAATATTTTAAGTGTTTTATTTGGCTCAAAATTCCGCAACCCTTTGACAATATTGTCAGAAGACGGTAGTGGCGGAAGGAATTGCACGTGATCGAAGATTATGCAGCGCAAATTGGAGATCACTGGAAATGTATAGAAGTCGGTCGATCATTCTCGAAGTCTCGCGAAACGACATTGTCTCTATAAGAGATGACAGGCCCGCTGCGCGAGCAGTATGTTGTTGAGGCAGAACGAATGTTATAGAAAGTAACGAATCGTGAGCCCGCATGATTGACTATGAACTAGAAATAGACAAGAGTAAAGCGAAATAGAAAAGTATCGCCCTACGCATTTGTGAAATATTCAGTAGTGGCGATTTACGAAATTGGTGTGAATTAAAGAATGATTAAATTCGTGTCCAGTGATATTAATTAGTTAATTAAACTTTGATTAGTTAATTAAGTTTTCATTTGCCTTCTGATTTGATTATAGACATCTGAATCTTGCGTAAAAAATGGCATAGTAGAACCCCGATTATCCGGACTAATTGGGGATGAAGGTAGTCCGGATACGGACAAATCCGGATAATCGAAAAATTATAATTGACCGGAAAAGACAAGTACACTCAGTATGAATAATTTGTATATCTTAGATTTGTAAATAGCTTTAATAATAAATTATTTTTTATCAAAAAAAATAGTTATCGATTTTTGCTTAATGCTGCTCATTCATTGCAAATGCATATTTCGGTGTTTTTTTTTTTTTACGAAAATGTGGGTTTTTATTATTCATTTATATCAGAATGTATACTCAATGTTTTTAGGGCAATAACTTAGATAGAACCTTTGTTATTATATAAAAGTAACAAACTGGACATTATTTACAATAATTAATAAAATATAATCATCAATCGAAAACGAAAACAAAACGATTTTTTTGCCGCGGCCTCTCGATTAATGCTTATATTTTATTAATTATTTTTTATTACTTTTATATAGCAACAAAGGTTCTATCTAAGTTATTGCCCTAAAAAATGCAGTCTAGAGTATATATTCTGATATAAATGAATAATAAAAACCCACATATTCATGCATTTGCATATTTCGGCATTTTTTTTGCCGAAATTTGAATGTCCAGCCTTAAAGATAACTTTTCTTTTTGAAGCTGCCAAATCGCAAATATTTTTATGACGTATTGTTTATTTTGACGATCTGGATAATCGAAAATCCGGATAATCGAGGTTCTATTGTATTAAAACACGTGCCTCGAATAGCGTTGACGATGTTTGCCGGTGGTATTAATTTAAATCACAATAGCATTCGTAAATATAATACATTTCAAAGATAAATGATCGCATAAATTTTTGACGAACCAAGCAACACAAAATGGTATGAGATATTTTTAGAGATACAAAAGCGAGCTTACAGCAAGCGTTACTTTTTTTACGTATTATATTTCTTATACAGTTGGATTAGTAAATAATAAAATGCGTTAATATTTCTCTTAATAATATGTACCTCAAGATTTGGACTTTAAACATAGATTTTGGAAGGCTTTCCGGGTAAAAGATATTAGGAAATTTCATTTAAAAAATTTCACGAAACTGCGATTAAAATTTTTGTAATATATAATATTATTGAATAATATGAAATTTGTAAATTACAATCAATTTAAATCATGCATATTCCATATTATTGTTAAATATTCGGAGAAAAAATATCATAATCGAATTTCAAGTATTGGCAGAAGAAAAGACTCAAACAATTTAAAGTTTATAAATAAAAAAAAGCAAAATAAAAGGCTTAAATGTAGAAAAAGTGCGTTCACTTTAGGAAAGCCACTTGCGTTAGTGTGAGTAACAGTGCGTTTACGAAAATTTAAGTAATGTAAATGATAGGCGCAAAAAAAAATATTTTCTATACGTAAAATAAGCAAAGGTACATGCATGATAAAAAAAACTCATTCCATTTTCAAAATCAGTATGATTGTTACCAAATAAAATGAAAACATTGATTTTATGCTTTTTTAAATAAAATAGGTAGGTACTCTAAATTGGATTTTTTTTCAATATTTAGATTTGGATTTTTGTTAAATATTTAAATTAATTGAAAATAATGTCCATCACTAACGTTATCAAGACTCTCTAGACAAGCTACTCTAGATAGTGCTCTTCTCCCAGCCTTAACTGGTAGCTGAAATATATAATAAAAGCGCGTCATTTTTTTTGGGTTATAGAAAGTTTAAAATAAATAATATATAAGCAGGTTTAATTGTGGATAAATGGTTTCAAAATCATATAATTAATTTTAATCAATAAGATAAACTATTGTCGTCTGTATCAGACTCCGAATCCTCCTCTAAATTTATATTAAATTGATTAAAGTCTGTGTTCACCGTATCGTGATCTTGCAGTCACCGTGTCTTAATAAAAAAATAAAATTAAATAAAAATATTAAACAAAGAAACAACCGCTCCGCGTGACTGCCAGCGTAATACTGAAGTGGTAAATGGAATAGCTTTAAAAAATAATGCCACTAAACAATTTACGTGTTACAGAGGGCATCACTCACACTAATGCAGTGGCTTTCATAAAGTGAACGGAACCTACATGAGTTAAATTGAAATACCGTTCTTAATGTTAAAGTCACTAATATTTCATGAATGTTTCACACACTTATTATTGCAGTGTTCCTTAATTCGCACTAATAAACGCTGTTTCTATTGTTTTGATCACTTTCTAGTAAACTCCGTTCATTATTCGCATGTAGAAAGACTTCTCACTCCGGTAAGGAAATCCTTTATTTACTACCGCTGTTATCACTAACGCTGGTCACACTGCGCTCGCTCTCTTACTAACATTGCGTAGTGTCATATCCGTCACGAATAATTGATCACATTGATTTGCGCTACGGTTCTGTTGCTGGGATGCACGCTGGATCGCACGCGTTATTGTCACGAATCACTGACCCTGCGTTGCGTGACGCCGTTGTATTAATAGGTAAATTTCTTCGAGACATTTCGAGAGACTTGTCATTCAGAAATTACGAGAGACTTGTTCTGGACGTTCCAAAATAGTGTGCGTGCGTGCGTTCATATATTTATGGATTATTGGTGGGAATTCGAGAATGGTTGTCAGCATTCAGTAGGTTCACCATCTCGTTTCAATATTTTAAAATTATTTCCACAAAACAAAGCACGCTATCATCAATAGACATTTTAGTTGCATCCCAAGTCAATAATGTAAAAAAAGATTATAAAGATTAAGGCCCGGTTGTTTCAAATTCGATCAAAGTAAGCGTAGAGTTTAAACTGAAATTTTACGTTCTCCACCAATCAGACGATCCGTTTTCGTAAAAATCTATGCTTTTATCGACCGCTTACTTTGATCGAACTTGAAACAACCGGACCTAAATGGTTTGAAAACTTTTAATTGTATTCTTAATCAGAGAGAGTATGGAGGAAACATTACGCTTTTTCCTTACGTGACGATTTCCGCCAGTCAACTCCTACGTCAATTATCGCTTTCCATATACTCATACTTTAAAAAACTTGGGTGTCCGGCATAGTGATATTTCCAGCTTTTCTAATCGATATTTCACCCGCTTTTCTAATCGATATCTCACCCGCTTTTCTAATCGATATTTCACCCGCTTCCCAGCGTCCAATCGAAGTGAAATTTTGCACACAGACGAATTCTCGATAACAATACATTATTAAATTATCAGATTAATGAATAAATTAATTAGTGTATTATTAATTATGAAGAATTAATTTATTAGAGGAAATTAATTATAATTTCCCTCACCACACACTAATTCATTTTTTTGGTGAGGTATAACATATAATAGTAATTTGATTGTTAATATTTGGTACATATCATTAATGAGTATGTGTACTTGGGAAGTATGTTTAGTAGAGACGCAAGGCTGAGAACGTTATCGAAAGAAGAGTGACTGCGGTTAACAAAGTAAATGGCACTCTGAATGCCATTATGATCAATGAGAGCTAGTCAAAAGAAGCAAGACCAGCGGTACATAATGGCGTTCTAGTGCCATTTCTGATGTATGGAAGTGAAGCCTGGAATTGGAAAAAAAGGAATGAAAGTAGACTGAACGCGGTGGGAATGCGGTCACTTAGGCGTGGAATGAGAAAATTAGAAGTGAATGTAATGCTAACTGCAGTGTGGTAGATAGAATAAAGAAAGGAGTGCTGAGATGGTTTGGTCATTTAAGGTATTGATACACATGCTTATTAGTGGCACATGTTGTCATTGTTGACCTCCCTTAACCCTTGCTTATTAGTGGCATGTGTGTACGCACATTGCTTGTTATGAGCATGCTCATTACTAGCACGCTCAAAAATCAACTGCCAGTTGTATAAGGGGTATCTTTTGAGCACGTGTGAATAGGCTTGCTTATAATGAACATGCTTATGTCATTCGCGGCTAGTATCGATTATCAATGCAATCTTCTCAGTCCGCGACAGATGAAACAAATATGGCGCGTTGGGGAGACAAAACATTACTTTTCGTGACTTATTATAGGAATCACGAATGTCTGTGGAATACTCGGTCACCGCTGTGTAAAAATAATATGAAGCTTTATTAAAAGACACGAAAGATTCAAATCTTACAATACAAGTTATAAAAACTGAAATAAAAATATTTTGATTTATTGGTCCACTTGAATTTTCTATTTCAGTTTGCAAAGTTTCAATTGTGATCTAGAGTTCCTCTCTATTCTATGACGAGAGGATGCCACTAATAAGCATGTGTGTTTGATTGTTAGCTTTGAGCACGCTTAAAATAAGCATGCTAATAATTAGCAAGTGTGTACACTTGTTAGCGCATGCTAGTTTTGAGCATGCCAGTAATAAGCATGTGTATGTGTACCTTTAGAATTTATGAGCGAGGAAAGGATGGTTAGGAAAATATATAGGGCGAGTTTTTAAGGCAACGGGAATAGAGGGCGTCCGCGAAAGACCTCGCATGATCAGATACTACTAGTATTGGATGATGGCCCTGTTAAAAGACTCAACAACCGTCCGGGGTCCACTAACCTAACCTAACCTAACCTAACCTAACCTAACCAGGTGCTACTTGCCCACAGTGCCGCATCGAACAGTTATTCAAAATAATTCTAGAAAATATTTCACTGTCATCTAAAACGCGGCGTAAATACTTTTCAACGCGGGCTACGTTCACTTCAACATCCATTGTTGCGCGGAGAACCCTTTCAAGAATAATCTGCAGTTGACAGCCTGATCCAGGGTAGCTCCAGAAGCTGCAGGGCTCCCGTCTCCCCGACAGGACAATGAGCGGGAGGCTCTTTGGCGGGTTTTCATGTCTGATGCAGGCTGGCGGGGAAAGAATGACGCGCGCAATTGATGATCGCTCTTATCGCAGCCTTTCTGTTATTTTGAGGCAGCTATATAAACAGTTGAAGACCCCGTGGCAAGAAGTTGTCAACTAACATTCAAGCCATTTTGAGATAATTATTTCGCCTTTGAAAAATATGTTTTATTGCTAATTCAAGATTAATTTTTATTGATTTATATCATAAAAAGAACTAAGTAATAGCAGAAAATGAAAAAGTGAAACATATATGTTACCACAGTGACTACACATTTGATTCAGCAACCATTAACGCCAATGTTGAGAGCCGTCACATTTTCACGATCGAAAATGAAAATTCGCCCTTTCAATTTCCTGTGAAATCGAATTACGCGGACGGGAGCAATTTTGAAATGAGAATATTTTGAAAATCTGGATTGAAAAAAAGTAATATTTCTGATGCGAATATTATGTCGGTACCGGTTTTATCTTCACTGTATAAGAGTTTTCATATTACTACTCTTCAAGTCTGATAAATGTTCTTGTTGTTTTGATTATTAGCTAGTAAGGATTAACAAGCATAATTTGTAGTAAAGAGTTCTGTGAAGTTCTCCAACTAATCTTCTAAAAATATAATATTACCCGTCTTAAAATATCATAATAGTAAGAAATTATATTCTCCCTACTAACAACATGAAAAAAATTTATATAAATTATATATTCATTGAATAATATTGAAAGAAACAAAACATATGAAAGAAACAAAACATTCTTTTGATATAAATAAGGGTTTAGAATTATTACATACAAATAACATAGGATTAGAATCAGATAAATTAGAAACTTTGTAAATGAGAATAAGTGTTCATAGCAAATTAAATATTATAAATAACCAAATCCATTTTGCAAATAGACACAGATTAGTTATTTTCACATTAGTTCTCAATTCTTTATATATTTATATTTATTATTTTCGTTAATGTTCATTCTGCATGTAACGGATTATGTTATGTTATTTAAAACCATACACGACCTAGTAATAGTCTTTTTAATTTTTCAACGCCTATCATTTCATATTCCAAATCGCAACAGCAGACAGTCACCTAATTTTTATCTCCCTCTTTGCAAGATCAACTATAAACAAAACTCCTTCATCAATATTAATAATTATAGTATAATTTTGGATTTTTTAATTTTTAATAGTTTTTTCAAATTGGAATAATTACAAAAGTTTGATTGCTAGCAACGGCGGCCCGACAACGTCGCGGATTATTTTCTAAATTTGAATTACTCCTTCGGTATTCATAATAGGTACTTCACTACACAAAGCATGAAGTGTCTTATCAAAGCTCAAAACATCTGACATTTTAGAAATATATTAAATTACTGTAAGTTAAGTGTTATGTTATATGTTTTAATTCGTCTTTAATTGTTGTTATATTTTACAAAGGAAGGGAGTATAATAAAAATTTGGTTTTTATGGGTTACTTTTTACTCCCTTACTCGTAGCGTCTGCGGTTTGTCGTCTGATCCAATCGAGCTGAAACTTTGCAGGTAGACTCTTGGCGACAATAAAAATGATCTAACAAATTTTAATTTAAATTTTTTAAATAATTATAGTATAATTTTGGATTTTTCGAAATTCATCGCCCGACTTGAGCTCAACGCGTATGTTAAGCACCAAACCTGTTTTCACTAGTAAATGAGAAAGGGAATATAATAAAAACTTGATTTTTATGGGTTAGTTTTTTTCTTCAACCGTGTTATTTCAACAGCGTAAAAAAGGAAATCGGGTGGTGTTTGTTTAGTGCTCATGTCTAGGGACACTTCTCCATTGTGCGTTACGAGTAATCCGTGCGCATAAGACATCACATTATTGACATTTTCCATTTAAATATTTTTTTAAATCCACCTCACCTTGAAAGAGCAGAGTGCCCGGACTGTTCCGAATTGAAAAAGCCTCTTATGAAACAACCCGCCCCGGGGGAATGCTAAAGTGCGGGTAAAGTTGAGAATTTCTTTATCACCCGGTTATATTTTACGGCGACATGGGTTTCCTTTCGCCGTGTCCTGTAAGACACAAAAATGTCCTTCAAAAATTTTTTTCGCTTTTATAATATATGAGTGCGCCCGTTTCTAGAGTTTATTTGATTTTATTTCGTTTGAAGGGGAAGGTTTGGGGACTTCTCTTGAGGTTTTTTCCTCTCAGGACAAAATCAATCATTTTTCTACTTAAAAGATATACATCGGTGTGAGTAACTATCAAAAGATTTTGCTTGTTCACTCCTACCACTAAGTAAGGTCTCGTTCCTCCCGCCAATTAATTACTTTACATATTTTTCTTTCATCATATTTCTATAAAAAATAGCCGTCTTGAATATTAAATAAGTGTGAACGACACGTTAATATTTACAGGTTTTGAAATTAATATTTTTTTAATTACTTGAATTATATGTTATTATTATTTTGACAAACTCTACTCTACTCTCAATAGTTAGATATGCAATATATTTATAAGCATGCTTTCAATTTCATTAATATATTTAATAATCAATATAACCTGTATTTTCACGAGTAAAAGATATTTCCCATCTTACGACATTTTTTTTAAATAATCATTTTTATTAACGTGGAGACGACGAAGTAGTAATAAAGAGAGGCGTGCGACAGGGATGTATTCTTTCACCCCGTTCAACTTATATACAGAAGAAATATTCAATTAAGCTCTGCAAGGATCTACTCAAGGACGTATTTTAAATGAGAAGATCCTGAACAACCTGCGTTATGCAGATGATACGGTACTTCTAACAAGTCACATTGAGGATCCGCAACTTTTGCTCAATCAAGTAGTGTAGACATGTGAGAAATTTGGGTTAGAACTTAATACAAACAAAACAAAACAATATAAATCCGAAAACTTCAATATCTAGGACATGTGATGAGACATCCAGAGAAATACGAGATCTTGCATCTAATATTACAGGGAAAGATTGGCGGAAGTCGGGGCCCTGGAAGGAGGAGGACTTCATGGCTGAAAAATTTGAGATAGTGGTTTGGCCGTTCTACTGAGGAGCTGTTCCGGGCGCAGTAAACAAAGTCCGCATAGCCAACATGATAGCCAACGTCCGGTAAACGGACAGGGCACGAGAAGAAGAAGAAAACATGTATATGAAATAAAAAAGCTCTCCTTCGAACCTTCCCGTTCTTAATTTTATCAGTCCTGCTTATAATTTCCATTTTCATTTAGCCCCATGTCTCCAGTACTCCCGACGTATTTCTCTCTCTTTAATCTAATTATAATTAACTAATCCCCACGCAATAACCCAGATTTCCCATACATACAGTGCTACCCTCCCGATTTAGATAAATGATAAATAATTTTTTCGTATTTGTATACTTTTGATTTGAAGTTTCGTTCTTCAGATTTAAAAATTAGAAAAATATTGAAATTTATGTAGGTATCAAAGAGAGTAATAAATCTAGAGGTGAATTCACGTCTACGCAGTAAAACACTAAAGCCGGCTGTTGAGGTCGGCTGGGATTATAGTAAAAAACGTTGCCATTTTGAATAATTTAACAGCTTTAGGTTATGTATTCACTAGGGGACAAATAGCGCAACATTCCGCGCGGCATGTCGCATCAACATCTACGCTCATGTTTCGGGGACAATAACGCGGTCATTTGACGTGTAACACCGGGACTCGCATATCACTTGTCGCGGAAATGTCGCCCGATGAGGTTATGATGATTGAATGACGATCTATTTATTCTAACGAGTTTATCGAAACGTAAGAGAAATTATTTACTGCAAAGAGAAAGAAGGATGGATATTCTATGCGATCTTCGAATGTCTGACGGATCTTTTGTCAATTTCACTCGAATGACAACAAGTAAGATACAATATCTCACATCAGACTTGCAATTACAGCTCAATTAGAGCTCGATCAGTTGGATAACAATCTCGACTCCCCACACTTATGTCATGTGTCATGTTGAGTGGTATACAGTTACAGCGCATGCGTATTCACTTGTAAACATACCACGTGGTACTGACGCGCGGCGCGGTGTTCCCGTGACCTTTCTGGCCTGATGTCGGCCAGAAAGATCGTAAGAACAAGGCATAATACCCCAGAAGACACAAATCAGAAGATTCTGAGTGGCCGTGATTAGCCTTAGCCTTAGCCTTAGCCTTAGCCGTGGCTAAGAACATTAGTATTAAAAAAAAAATTAATTGTATTATTTGTATAAATCTACTTATATTATTTGATTAATTACACCTACATGTTTCGAAAATACCTTTCCATCGTCAGAGTGTTATATATATATGTCAAAATATCAAAATAAATAATGTCTTTTGTTTTTCTAAATTATTTGAAAATTTATTTTTAAATATTATTGCTGAAGTTCTTGATTAGGTAATCGCAATTATTGGATTTTTATTTAGAATTGGGCTAGTACCTAGTTAAATTTAATTGATTATTAGTAATATTTTGTTTACTATTGCATGCTTTACTTATTTCTAATGATTCTAAATTATTCAATTTCAGACCAAAATTATTTATGTATAAAATAGAAAGTCCTAAATTTTTATCAAAACCGTGATCATTTTCTAATAAATGATTTGCAAATTCAGAAATTAAAAAATAAATATATCAATAAATTAGTATTTTGAATCCTGACATGAAATTATTACAGAGTAGAAGAGATGTTCAGCAAATAAAATGGGAGAATATTTTATAGAACAGAGGAGAACTTTATATAAAATCTACATAACTTTTTTAATAAATTGTATTTATTAAAAAACTTATGTAGATTTTATATACCTGGCGTCTTCGAACGAGACTGGGTCTTGATGAAAAAAATATGTACGTATGGTACAAAGTATACATAAGTTTTTTAATAAACCTAAATTGTCTTGGAAACCGGCTGGGTCTAGAAAGTAAAATAAAATAACACACTTGAAATCTACGATTTTATCCTAGTCATCTCCACACGGCACCACCTTATAATTTTGTAACTTGTTTGATTTCGAACTTTCCCCAGAAAATGTACAAAATAAAGTACGTGAGTCGCGTCGTGTAAACTAGTTCCTCGATTTAATATCGAATAATATAATAATAATATCGAATAATCGAATAAAACAGATTCCTCGAAGAAGAATATCGTGTGACGTAATATTATAGTATACGAGTTTGTGAAATATATTAGCAAGAGGTTATCGGAAAAAATTGTCTGTTCCCGATAAATTCACAGCCCACAATTGTTTGCCGACTATATATAAATATTTTATATATGTGTGGCGACATTTGAATCCAAGATTTTTTACAATTTACCTCACATTTCTTGTAAAATTGACACTGAAATATTATTGTCTTACGAGAAGAAGAAAAAATACAAAAACGCTAGATATGCGATTAATATTACCAAGCTACCAAAAACACGAAGGAGACTCGAGGAGTCACCGAAAGTTTGAGACGGGTATTAAAGAAGAAAAGCACTAGAACAGTCTATCTAAACCAGTAGACAAGTCGTCAAATGAAAACAGGGGTGTTTACTCTATCCCTTGCAAGGATTGCCCACAAAAGTATTATGGTATGAACAATCGCGGAGCAATCGTTTTTCAGAACATGAACTGGACATAAAAAACAAGAAAACCATCTCGACCGTAGCGATACATACTATGACCGAAGGACATCACATAGACTTCGAAAGTGCACAGACAATTGCGAAACTTTCAGACAATAGACACCGAATACTCAGAGAGGCCCAAGAAATCCACAAACACGAATGCTCCACGAATACAAGAGACGATACCAAGAGATTACCTGCTGCATATCATACAGTGATTGATAAGATAAAATACAACAATGAATCAAATAGTGAAAATGAAAATAAAAAACAGAATACGAAACGTGGACAACCCTGTGCATGGGCAAAACCAACAATTATAACAGTATCCTTAGGTTTTCACGGACGTTCAGAATCTTCTGTGTATTGTTTTCTGGGATATTCTGCCGTGTATATGTGACCTCTCTGGCCTACGTTTCTGATCACATTGCAGGGTCCATCATCAGGACTGACGATAGACCCTGCAATGGGATCTGAAGCGTTAGCCAAAGAGGTCACATATACACGGCAGGGCTGATGATGGACCCTGCAGTGGGATCCGAAACGTTGGCTAAAGAGGTCACATATACACGGCAGAATATCCCAGAAAACTATACACAGAATATAATAACAGTACAATAAGTCCGGCACCCCCCCACCGCCCACCACCGTCACCAATCAGAAAAGAGAGTAAAGTAATTAGCCCGCCTCCGCGCTTGCCGCCATTACGACGAAGTCTATGAAACCGACTAGTTGAATCCCAACCTTCAGAGAGATTCGCTTGAAAATGGTTATCCGAGCATAACCGAAACATCGCACTAAATTAAAATAAATGTTTGTAAATCCGCCAAGTTCCCGAAAAAAGTCTTACATCATGCATGTATATATTGCGCATGCTTGTAATACCTGGCAAG
Source organism: Agrypnia vestita (assembly GCA_016648135.1). Taxonomy (NCBI): domain Eukaryota; kingdom Metazoa; phylum Arthropoda; class Insecta; order Trichoptera; family Phryganeidae; genus Agrypnia; species Agrypnia vestita. Next base: position 70,025 of record JADDOH010005300.1, on the reverse strand, counting down.
ATCAAGAAGCAAAGGCTTACTGGGGTTGTCTTTTTAAAGGACTATCATGGGTTTGTGGACCGACAGTGGGAGGGGGAGGTTACCACCCGTGCAATTAGTTTTCTACAAATTCTTAAACATAAGTCCATTCAAACCATTTGTTGCATTTTAGCATTGTGTTGTGCAGTGCAACAAGCATTTTTTTGTGTTAGTCTCCTGACAATGATGAATTGCATTAGCGGTGAACTGTAAACACGATACCCCCTATTCTCAGGACAATAAAGTTGTTTTATTGTAGCATACAGCATAGACGCAGGTGTAAAGTTTCTGAAAAGTAGAAAACATAATCCATCAAGAAATGGATTTCGTTTTCTAGTTTTTAATTCGTTATTTGCCGTGTCGTATATTTATGTCGTATTAGTGTTTTGAATTTGACAGGTTATGTAAGAATTTGGACAAGAATCAATGTACAATTTTAAATATTTGTAACAAACATTATTTTTCATTTTCCGATTTTCTAAGTCTAATTTTAGTTCATTCAACATTTTTTGTCTGTTTTCGCATTGGAATTTTACAAACACTTCTATTATTTATTCCTTATTTTTACTCCCTTTCTTTTAACTGATAGCGTCTGCTTCTTGTCGGTCGAAAAATTTTTGGGTCTATTTTCACTCTTTTCCCGTGATCCAATTGAGCTGAAACTTTGCAGGCAGACTCGTGGCGATGATAAAAATAGTCTAACAAATTTTCGTTTAAAAAAATTAATAATTATAGTATAATTTTGGATTTTTCGAAATTTTTTATTACTCCCTTTCGTAGCGTCGCCCGACTCGAGCCCATCGCGTGGGGTAAGCACCAAACCTGTTTCAACTAGTAAATGAGAAAGAGAGTATAATAAAAACTTGGTTTTTATGGGTTAGTTTTTTTCTAATTATATAAGGTCTTACGTGGTATTCTAATACAATATTTTGCACTGTTGAATAATGTATAAACTCAATATAGAAACCACAAAAAAAAACATAAAGACGTTCAAACAGTTATAAAATATAATTGTAATGCTTGTACTTATTACTCCCTTTCTTTTAACTAGTAGCGTCTGCTTGTCTGTTGTCTGCCGAAAAACTTTGGATTGATTTTTAACCCTTTTCCCGTGATCCAATCGAACTGAAAATTTTCAAGCAGACTCGTGGAGACGATAAAAATGACCCAGAAAATTGTCGTTTAAATTTTTTTAATAATTATAGTATAATTTTGGATTTTTCCAAATTTTAATGGTTTTTTAAATTGGAATCCATACAAATGAGTAAGGAGCCCGACGCGTGCAGTAGGCGCGAAACCTGTTTCAATGAGAAAGGAAGTATAATAAAAATTTGGTTTTTATGGGCTAGTTTTTTTTAAATCTTCAGTGGAAACAATTTTTTAAAATTTACACGGCCGTTCAAAATCTTCTGGTTAGAATTTCCTCGGATATTCTGTCGGGATGTATAGTAGGGTGGAGTGAAAATGTATGGAGAATATTTTTTTTTCTATTTTTGTAATAGCATAGTGGTAAAAAGTTGCCTATGGATGAGTAAATGAAGTATGTTAAATAAAATTTAACATATTATAACGGTTTGAGGTGCCCCAGCACAAAATAATTTTTATAAAAAGTATTATTTCGTCTATTTTTGACAGCCTCAATAAGATGTATAAAAACCTTAATAATCTATTGGAATAGTATTTTTCATGTTATTTGAAACACATATATTTATTTAATTATAAAAAAAACATATAAAATTTAGTGTTTATGGTGCCCCAAAGCCTCTTAAATCAAAAAATTTGCAAATTAAACGCGATTTATATTCATGAAATATTTATTAAAAATTGTTATAAAATAGGCAAATTAAGTAGAAAGTTCACGTTTGGTATTATAAAAAGGCATCATCTGACGTGATGACAGTCTGGCCCTGATAAAACTATCACGTTTTTTCTCTCCACATACAGCACCTGAAGCTTCAGTTACGAGCTTGATGCACCGCTCCACGGCTTGAGTTTGACAGGTAAAGAGTGTTATATTATTTTTCGATCTAAGACCACTTTCTACAATTTCTTTTAAAGCTTAGTAGATAAACTTTTAGTTATAGGTGGGTCAGTAACAGTAATTTGATTATCGTGCCAAACAATGATATCGGTATAATGGGAAGCGTTGAAATTAAATTATGGAACTTTGAATTTTCGGATTCCTGTGACATTCTCCGACCTTGATCCATCTCTTTGAATAACTGGATCAATCACTTTCTTCAAACTATCGTTTAAATAGCGACTACAATTAATTGTAAACCACAAATGCTGTCCTCCATTTACACACGAAGGATTGCATTTGATTTGAAACCACGTTCGCTCATAAACTTTCATCACAAAATTGGCTAATATAAGAAGATTCTCTTCCGGATCAGTCTTTGTAACATATAATCCTAAGATCCTGTTCGCAGTCGTTAGCCACCTGGAATGGTTCAGTGAACCGGGTTCTCTATTTGCCAGGTCAGAAGGGAAAATACCAGTGCTAATGGCAGTCATTATATCAAGTAGATATGTTTGATCGGTGCTTAGATCTTTAGTAATAACAGGAAGCGGCCTGGGTATAGCGGCAAATTTCACAACTGGCTTTTTTTCACATTGTTGCAGTTCAGATCCTATTGACCCTGAAAAACATCGAGGCCCTGTAGTTTGACCATCCAAATGTAACAAAAGGTGTCGTAGTGGTAATTCATTCGAATGAAGGGTACAGATAAACCACTGTAACGGTTTATTTATCTCTTCCTCTAACAGTCTAACGACACCGCCTTTAGATCCAGTATTTACTACCGTACCATCACAGCCCACTACAGATAATGCACTCAAGTCAACCGATTTATTATTTAAATATTTTATAATACGCCCTAGCTGTTCCTGTCTGGACCGTGATATGACCAAAAAAAACACTTCCTGGTTCTGATACAATGACGTAATGATCTTCTATTTGCCGTTTTCTATACCATTTATTTCCTTTCTTGACTGTTACCAACGTTTTGTCTTTTCTACCATCAAAGTAAAGACCAGGCATTGGTTGATTGCGGCTCAAGTCTTGTAAAGCAGATATTTTCTTTGCTCTTTCCTGTCGAACCTTCGAACGATCAATCACACTACTTTGGTCACTTGGCGTAATAATGCCAACGTCTTTCAGGACAGCAAAAGCTATAATAGCGGCAGATCTATCAGAAACTCCAGTACGATCGCAGACAAGAGCTAAAGATGGGAGATTTATACGCATTTGTTTAGGAGGCGGCTCAGCAACATCTTGTATCTGTTCTTGGTTAGGTGAAGGCACCGGTAAAGGTAAATTATCAGAAAAGCTGCTGCTGCTACTAGTGTTGCTGCTACTAATTGTTTCGTCAGCTTGAGAATGAGAACATGAAGGTTTTTCATAATTTTATTGCTGTTTCAAATAAGATGACTCAATTTCTTTTCGTTCTTGTTTTTTCTGTATTTTTTTTGTTGAGGTTACATTAATGCCTCCGATAATCATTTTTCTCGTAGTTCTCTGATCTTGAAATTAATATCCTCTTTCAGTATATGACTGCTATATGACTGAAGGTTAACTCAATAACTGTCACATTTGACAGTTATTTAATGATTGGGTGCACTCAAAAACAAAAGAATAACTATTTCTACGATTTATGTAAAGTTTAGCATTTGGTTTTTCAGTAACGAACATTGATAAATTTTGTCCTAACGGGGGCACCTTTAAATGTAAACCTAGACAAAAAATATTATCGCATTTGCTTATTGTGCCTATCACGCAGCTTTTTGCGGGTACGCCATAGTAAAAATTAAAAAAAAAAATTCACTCCACCCTAATGTATAGGCCTTTGTGACCTAATATCACTGGTTGTATACACATGGCGGAGAATCACAGAAAAACAAAAAATCTAAAATAAACATTTTATTTTCATTTTATTTTATTTTATATTATATTTTACAGAGCATTAACAATTTGAACACAAGGGTATACAGAGAAAATATATGTGATAATTAGAAAATAGTAGTACCTTATTGGGTTCGATTTATGTGTAACTATAAGATAATAAGTAATATTAATTAATAATTTAGAATAAATTCCGATTGATACTTGTTATGATAGTTAACTAATATTAAAAATATATGAATGAGCTTAGAGGATATATTGACATACAAATCTTAAAAAAAAATGGTTAGATATATTTTGATATTCAACGATTTAATTATTATACGCTTGTGATATGAAAATAGGACTAACTTTCTGGTCTAGAGTGAGGTTCGAACCCGCGACCTTTGGATCACGAGGCGAGAGTCCTAACCACAAGACCAACAAGCTACTCATTTATATAGGAAACGTGTATAAAAATCTTAATAGGATGGTCCAGGGCTTACGACCTGGCTTAAGTTATCACACTACACAATGTAACGTTCATCAATTCCACCGCAAGAATATCCACGCATAATCAGATTTTTGAAAGATGTATATAGGTAAGTTCGCATATCAGTTTTTGAATGTATTATGCTAGAGACCTCTACAGTCCTCCACTTGACATAGTATACATAGATTTTCGCCGCTGGTATACCTCGATATTCTTGAATTGGAATATTAAGAAATGTTCTTTTTAATGTATATAATATGATATTTTTCCGAATTATTTAACATTTTGTCACGTGTCATGGCTGCGGGAGGAATTAATGAAAACGCTGGAATTTAGAATTATTGATTAATAAATATTCAATGTAAAAAGTCACTTAACAACATTAAACTTAACTCTATTCTTTAAATCACACTACTTCGTAATATATCACTTGTCCATAAATCTTTAATTTCACTGGGTAACACTTTCAAGAAGACTCTGCTCAAATATCGCACAAGAGTAAGCACTTCACTTAATTATCTGTCGCTTGGTTCACGCGCCCGATGGTATCACTGTTTTCGCTTCGTGATTCGCGTCGTAAGAAACCTCAGATTAACCTTGGCACTCCGCGTCCTGGATCTAGTTATACTTTTCTAGTGTTTACTAGACTTTTCTAGTGTTTACTAGACTTTTCTAGTATTTACTAGACTTTTCTAGTATTTACTAGACTTTTCTAGTATTTACTAGACTTTTCTAGTATTTACTAGAAAGTTCTCGTGACTCTAAGATGCTTCTGGAATCTTTTAGAAAGTTTCGAAAGTTGTAGATAATTTATTCTAGATCCTTTGATAGTGTTGTGCCAACTTCAAACAACTGTCACAAAAGTGCGTAATCTGCCCACATAGCGGTATCAATTAAATAAGATAAATTACAGAAGTCTTATATATACAAAGTTATTAACATGGGAAACGTGAATGAATGGATATTAAGCAATAGTGTGAATATTGCTTAATATTTCGATTTAAAAATACGGAGGTATCATTACCAGCAGCGAAAATCTATGTAGGTATACTGTCATGTGACGGTCTATAGATTTCTCTAACTTAGTTCATTCGAATATATGAAGGAAAATTACTTGGAACACATATATAAAACTTTAAAAAATTTGATAATGTGTATGATGGATTGCGTTGCATTGCGTAGAGCAAGCGCGTGCAATGGGAACATTGAAGTACGACTTTTTGTAAACTTTTGGAAAAAATATATAAATAAAATATTTATGCTACAGATTTTTATAAGAAATCAAAATAGGAATGCTATGATAATAATTGTGATAGAAATATTATGAAATATATGTTTAATTCCGTTTTTTTTTAAATAATTGGTTACGTAAAAGTCATGCTGCGATATTCCCACTGCACGCCCCTAGCGTAGAGTAATCAATTAAGCCAGCTCATACAGACCGTAAGCCCTGGACCATCCTATAAAGACGTCCATACACGTTGCTATTATAAATATTTTCGTCTCTGAGACTTCTATAATTTATCTTATTAATAAATATCCCTCTGTGATTGAATCCAGTGACTGTGTTCTCAGAACAATATTGTTAAAGAAATTATAAATGTTTGCAAATACATAAAAAGTCTCATAATAAAACACATTCCAAGCGTAAAGGGTATCTACTATAAACATTTATTACTTTATGGAACAAATCACATTAAATAACCAATATTTTTGATACATTCTGACTACTACCATGGCGCACATCTCTTTAGGCTTGTTATTAGGTACATTTTATTAAAATTATTTCATTATTAAATATTTCAAGAGCAACGAGTTGATTTTGGCTACAGTCAGAGATGATTTGATCATACAGTCAATTAGTCAATATCTTTGTAAATAAATTACGGTACAGAATTGAGGAAATTTTTAATTACATTAGCTAATAATTATATTTTCTTCAGTTTCAAATTTCGTATTTATAAATACGAATACAATACAAAAGTAGTGATGGTATTTTAACCGGTTCAAAATTACCGTTTTTTGATTTATTATTTTTATCTGATTGTATTGACGATTGGTAACGGATTTTTCGCAATTGGTCAGACAATAATTATCTATTATACAAGTATGCAATCAGATACATATATCTTAAATATGTAATAGACCATTAATAACCGATTAAAATAATGGTTTGATCAACATTATACGAAAGGAGAGAGTCAACAGTTGGTTGAAATACCAAATTGATTTAAAAGATAATTGAAACATACGTTGTGCAGGTGATGACTGGTTTGATGTGCAACAAAAGGTGAATAATGTATTAAAAAATGTTTGTACCTGGTTGAATTAACGCTGAATGTTGATAAAATGGTATATCTAACTTTTGGATGTTACAGTGATACACTACCTAAGAATACTATAATTAACATAAATAATAAAATAATAAAAAGAGTAGATAGTTGTAAGTATCTAGGTATACATATTGATAGCTGCTTAAAATGGGATGTACACATCCAAGAACTGTTGAAAAAAGTTAGATATTTTCAATTTATTAGCTATAAGTTACGATACTTCATGGACTCTAAAGCGTTAAAAATGTTTTACCATGCTTTTTCGAAAGTACCATTAACTATGGCATCATTGCGTGGAGCGGTGGCTACAAAAATGCTATCAAACCAATATTCGACATGCAATAGAGAATATTCAAAAAATAGGATGAGGACAAAGTTTTGTATTAAATTAAATTAAATTAAATATAGTAAAAAATCTTTAATATACATTAAAATGTATATTAAAGACAACAATTTGTACTAGACAGTATGAAGTATTACTTCAATGAATACACTCAAAAATTTAATAACTATGATGGTAGATCCAGACATAAATTAATACACGGGCCCAAAATTACTAAAACAATGTACTGTAAAAGTCCCTTACACTACTGTCTACTAAATAAGACTACTAAATACTTCAATCTATTACTCACCAGAATATTCCTTAAATTTCCGCACTTATTAATTTCGCCTCGGTTTTATTTCGTTACGTAAGAACTTTCTAGAATTGCTGTAGAATTACCGCTCGCTTGGTACCACTGGCTTCTCGCCGCTACCGCTCGCTTGGCCGGCCTGACCCGTCGCCCGCGGCTATGTATTATCGCTGTCAACGCGCACGGAAAAAAAATCACTACTCACTCCCGTGTGTCTTATTTATATTCGCTAATGCTGATATCGAAATTTCGAGAGGTTTCCCGTGTTTTCGAGAAGTTCCTCGCGTTTTACATGTTTCTCGTAAGCCGTAGACAATTCTAGGCTCTTCTGGAATCTTCGTTAGTATTGTGATCATTTCAAACCAACGTCACTTGATATGAGTGCGTGATTCTTTTTACTCCCTTTATATTAACTCGTGGCGTCTGCTTGCTTGCCGTCAACAAAAGCTTTGGATCGATTTTTGACCCTTTTCCCGTGATCCAATCGAGCTGAAACTTGGCAAGTAGACTCGTGGCGACGATCAAAAAGATCTATCAAATTTTCGGTAAAAAAATAAATAATTATAGTATCATTTCGGATTTTTAGAAATTTTATTTGTTTTTTCAAAGGAATCATTAGAAAAGTTTGATTACGGCGGCCCGATAACGTCGCGGAATATTTTCTAAATTTGAATTACTCCGTCGGTATACGTAATAGGTACTTCAGTACGAATGTCGAAAATCTAAATTGACTGACAAATGTTTTTAGAATTTAATCTTCAAAGCATGAAGTGTCTTATCAAAGCTCAAAACATCTGACATTTTAGAAATATATTAAATTACTGTAAGTTTAGTGTTATGTTATATGTTTTAATTCGTCTTTAATTGTTGTTATATTTTACAAAGAAAGGGAGTATAATAAAAACTTGGTTTTTATGGGTTACTTTTTTAGCCTCGTTACAATATTTTAAAGTATTTCGGCTCTGTGGCAATAAGCATCATTAATGAATGGGCGGAGAAGATAGACAGAATTATATTTCATGCAAGTTATGACAAGGCAGTCTCCGAGGGTTGCCGCTCTCCCCGCCTACGTTTTTAAAAAACATTTCATCTGGGAGGGGAGCTAGTGAAGGGGAATTAAATTTGTCAATCGCAAAAAGGACAAGAGTGCTTTTCGTCTCCAATGTGTATCTTGAACGTTTCGGTTATAAGCAAACATGGGGGTGTATTCTGCCTAGACGCTAAGCACTCTAGAGTGATCAAAAAATCTTTTGAAGATGCCAAAACTCACAAAATTTTATTAGCGATTGAAGTTTTTAAAATTGATGGAAACCTCGCCGGGCATGAACAATGAACAGTTGATTCATTTTTACTGAGAAAATAACAATGCATTCTTTTTTATTCTTAAATTTTTTACAAATACATTTTTTTTTACAAGATAGAGCCAGTTATCTACTTAAGATGGATTTTTCTCTTCTACGTGAGTGACATAGACTCGCGTGTAGGAGAGGAGTATCATTATATTTTACATTTACAGTGAATTAACTATGTGATAAAATGTATCCTTTGTGCCGTTTAGTACATTCTGAGATGAACGAATCAATTTGTAAATTTTTCACATAAATAATGGAGATATGTATACTAAAAAAAACATTGCCGTTCATCTGGAAAGTCTGCCTAGTAATTACTTAAAATATTTTTTGTAACTTTTTTTTCAAAAACAGATAGAAATAATACTCTAAAAAAGATTTTTTTCTTTGAAAAAAAAAACTGAAGTAAAACGGACAAATACGTTCATTTTGTATGTAAAGGCAAATCCAAATAGCTCTTCAATAAAATCTCTTTACACTACCCGCCCCCTCTTACTCCCTCTCCCTCGTAGATTACTGATCGTGCTGTAGGAAAGTTAGTGCATGCTTGTCTTTGACAAGACTAACACGCATGTGATAAATGTTGGTGAAAGGTTCACAGTACTATGGTTGCGGTGTATTATGTTGTGAACAAAGTAGTGTAAAGAGAAAGGTACGTCTCGAAACCTGTAGACCTAAAATCTGGTAGTGGTTTATACTAATTTAAGTAACACTCTGTTAGAAAATATTTGGTGCTTGTGTATGTACTGTGCGACTATTTAAATGCAAATATCTACGTATAATACGAACAGTGTAAAGACACGGGTTCACTCCGTTCCATATTCGAAATTAAAAATATTTCGCGGAACCCAATCGTTGTTTACTGCAGGTCAGGTAAGGTTCGTTCTATAGGTACAATATGGAAGTTTCTTAATATTTACTTCCTTTCTTTTAACTCGTGGCGTCTGCTTGCTTGTTTCCTTGACGAAAAAACTTTGGATCAATTTTTAACCCTTTTCCCGTGATCCAATCGAGCTGAAACTCTGCAAGCAGACTCGTGGCGACGATCAAAAAGATCAAATTTTCGTTAAAAAAAAGAATAAATTTTTAGATTTTTCAAATTTTTAATGGTTTTTTCATACAACTTAGTAAGTTGTATGAAAATATTTCAACGCGTCTGGTAGACACTAAACCTGATTATAGTATAATTTTCGATTTTTGGAAATTTTTTAATACTCCATTTCGTAGCGTCGCCCGACCGAAGACCAACGCGTAGGTTAAGCGCCAAACCAGTTTCCACTAGAAAATGAGAAAGGGAGTAAAATAAAAACGTGGTTTTTATGGGTTACTTTTTTTTGGGAGATGAAATTCCAAAAATAAAATAATTTAAATTATATTATTAGGATAAAACACTGCACAATCCTGTATTTTTTGTCTTGACGCTTAGAAACACGTCCATTGAGTAAACAAAGGGTCGCTGGTTTGTTCATATGGAAGATGTATGTCAGTGAGGAGGGGATGGTAAAAAAACAACGTGAGACGAATAGAGGATGTCCGTGAAATACTTGGCATGATCGGATAAATTAAATATTGGAAACGGCTCACAAAAACGGAAGAGAGTGCATGAAAAAAGTGGTCGAAGCAGGCGTGGTGTGCCAAGAAGAATAGTGTGTGTGGCGTGATGGTAATTAAATTTTTTTTTTGGGTCGCAATCCTAGGATTGGTATGCAACAAGCACTCGATTTCTCCACTCCTCTCTGTCACCTGCCAGCCTCTTCATTTCTTGCTACAGCGCACATCCCGATAATCTGGTCTCGTAGCTTAATCGCGGGCGACCTCTACGATTGTTGCCTTCAACATTTCCCTCGACGATGGTAAAAAGCAGGCCCGGATGCCTTATATTATGGCCATTGCTCATTGTTGGGCGATTCTGTTAAGGAACCGCCTCTTTTCGCCCACCCTGCTCAACACTCGTCGTTTCAGATATGTTCTGACCAATGGATCCTCGCCATGCGCCTGTAGCACTCATGCTCTGGCCGATGGTCCATGTTTCGCTGCCATACATCAGCACACTCCAGACAAGAGTTTTAATCAAGTTTTTCCTAACCTTTGAACCAATATTGGGGGATTCAAGGATTTGGACAAGATCTCCCATACCTGTTATTTGCAACCCTAAATTTGTCCAATTTACTATAGATTCTTAACCAAGCAAGCGACACGTGAATAGGTTAACGAAATACAAAAAGAGTGGGAATACAGTAGAGAAAGATTTACAGAAATATTGTAACTTCCATGTTCTGGAATACTTAAATGGTTCTGAAATATTTTGAGCGCATTGAAGGTGATCGCGGATAGTGTAAGAAAGCATCAAGGGAATGAACAAATAGTTTTTTTTTATTATTTATTTTATTTAATTTATTTAATATTCATGGAAGACCAACAGCACAACAAAGAAGCATAGAAAACATTGATATAATATAGATGACCAATTACAGGTTTCCACATTTAGAATTATGATAGTAATGATAAATATGTTACGAATAAAACTTAGACATGTTAAGAATTATATAACAAGAAAGAATAAAAAAATTAAAGAAAAGAAAAAGAGACTTAATTATTAAGTAGAAAAAAAGTCTGCACTCTGCAATTTTTCTTAATCTTGTGTGGCTGCACTCGAACAAACCAATATCCAATAATTTTATTTGTTTATTGAATGCATCGCATACCCTCAAGAAATATAAATTACGACGATAGTTGGATGAGGTAAAATCAATGTGAAAGACTGGGTTGTTTCTACGAGACCTACAGGGAACATGGAATTTTAGCCTATTTAATAGTTCAGGACAGTCAACATTGCCCGATACAATTTTTAGTATGTACATCAAATCACCTATTCCCGACGCTTGTATAATGGTAGGATGTGATATTTTTTGCATGAAATGTCATAATCATCAGAAACGCAATTGAATTTGAAGTTGACAAAGCGAATAATTTTTTTTCGAAATTGTTCCAAGCGATTTCCATAGATCATATACTGGGGATTCCATACTTGCGTACTCAAGTTTACTTCTGACAAAAGTGCAGTTAAGTACTTTCAATGTCTTTACACACTTAAAATCTTTAGATATTCTCATGATAAAACCTAAAGCCCGGTAAGCCTTACTTATCATAGATATGTTCATCGTATAATAATTTTCTATCATTGCTCACCTCTAAATCTCTGATTGATGTAGCTGTTTCTAATTGTTCTCCTTATAGTATATAGTTAAATGATCTAATATTCTTTTTATGTGTGAAAACTACACAAGAACATTTCGAGGGATTCAAGTCAAATTTATTTAATTTATAATAATTATCTAACCGTAGCAAATCATCTTGTAAATTGAACAAATCGTAAATACTAGAAATTGATTTAAAAATTTCATCGTCGGCAAAAATTAGGACATAGAGTGACAAAAGCAATCGTGAATATCGGAAATGAACAAGCTGATAGAACTAGCGCTGCACGTGTAGAAAATTTTAATTTGTAAACCTGCTGTGCATTTTTCAACCTCCCGTATTTATCCGACCACAACCCGCCTCGACCACCACCAAATCCCTACCCCCTTATGCCTATAATCAATATATATATATATACATAAAAAGAAACCCGTGTTTCCCTATCCGTCAAGTTTTCTCCACAACCAGTCACAACCACCCACCGGTGGTTATGGTGGTGGATAGTCCTTGGTGTCACATCGAAAATATGCGAGTTTGGTGGGGGTGGCTGTGCGTGGGTGGGAGTGGGTGACTAATATGTGCTTTCTAGCACATTGTTTTGTTATGGGAAGGCCGCAAATGCTTCAGATTGTTTCAAAATAGGCGCGCCGACCGTGTCGGTGAGTCTAGAAGGTTCCGGAAAAACCTGCTCTAGAAAGTTCTGGAAGGAGAAGGTTCTAGAAAATTCCTGAAAGTTCTATAAGGTTGTAAACTGAATGGCGGAATGTGTCGGTGTGTCTAGAAGGTTCCCCTGTACATTCAATAAATTTCTTGAAAATTCTGAAAGGAGAACGTTCTTATCAGCCAATCAGCTATTCGGCAACCTCAAACCATTCGATATAAACGAGCGCAAACCACAAGGATAGCTCCAAAGATCACTACCCATGCACTCCCGAGAAATTAATTAATTTATTATTAATAATACACGCCCAGCTTTTACATAGTGTTCTGTGGTGTATTAGCGCTGGCCACCCTACCAATAGTACGAAGGGGCGCAGCTATACAATACATTGGGAATAGCGAAGAGGGACCCACCGCATACGTTTTATGAGCAATAGCTCCCATATCGGCCCTACAGTTCTGCATTATGTTAATGCTAAAGCGATCATCTTCGATACGTCGCTGACGCCGTGTAAGCGGCGCGGCGAGGCGACCACACAAAACCTCTAAGCCCAATAAACGGGCGAATGATTAAGGGTCAATGAAGCAGCGATACATGAAGTTGGATGCTTGTTCGTTATTTTCGTGTAGTACTTCAAAAATGTACTGCTACAAAAACGTGCGTGTGCCTAAAACTTGTCTGTCGCTGACGGCGGTGAATTACACAGGTCTCTAATTTATCCACCAAAAATAATTTTTGGGGGGGGAGGTTAGATTTGAATAATTGGTCATCCGCACCAAATCCGCCAGAAATTATTTCTGACAGAATTTTTGGTGGATTATTTGCAAAAAAAGCGGTTTTAATTTTTATTTTGAGTAGCCTGTTGGAATAATGGTCATGACGGTGGTCGGTGATTTTAGGACTTTTCAGGATACCAGAAAGTTAATCCTATTTTCGTAGCACAGACTTTTAGCTTAGTTTTAATAGTAATAATATCTATGCGATACGTATTCAGTGTTTGTATCTAAATTTCAAATATTTTATTTTTAAATTTAAGACCCACATTTGCGCATTCTTTATAGACACCTATCAAGATTGTAATTTCTAAAAATATGGGTGAATTATCTCCCAGCATGTCAGGTGTAGAATATAAATTTAAGACCCATAGTTGTGCATTATTTATAGACACCTATCAAGACTGTAATTTCTAGAAAGAAGAGCGAACTATCTCCCAGCATTTAAGGTGTAGAATATAAATTTAAGACCCACAGTTGTGCATTTTTTATAGACACCTATCAAGACTGTAATTTATAGATAGAAGGGCGAATTATCTCCCAGCATGTAAGATGTAGAATATAAATTTAAGACCCACAGTTGCGCATTTTTTATAGACACCTATCAAGATTGTAATTTCTAGATAGAAGGGCGAATTATCTCCTAGCATGTAAGGTGTAAAATATAAATTTAAGACCCACAGTTGTGCATTCTTTATAGACACCTATCAAGATTGTAATTTCTAGATAGAAGGGCGAATTATCTCCCAGCATGTAAGGTGTAAAATATAAATTTAAGACCCACAGTTGTGCATTCTTTATAGACACCTATCAAGATTGTAATTTCTAGATAGAAGGGCGAATTATCTCCCAGCATGTAAGGTGTAAAATATAAATTTAAGACCCACAGTTGTGCATTCTTTATAGACACCTATCAAGATTGTAATTTCTAGATAGAAGGGCGAATTATCTCCCAGCATGCAAGGTGTAGAATATAAAAGCACTCACCTAATGAAGCATCGTACGCGCAGATGTACTCGCTGGTGGTGAACTGGCACGTGAGGGCGGTTTTGCCGACCCCGGAGGCCCCCAGCATGGCCACCCTGTAGGGCCCCCTGGGCGCCGGGACCACCTGGGACCCGGTGCTGAAAGGGCGACACAGATAAGGGCTCGTTTCACATACAACGGAAGAATGGAGGCACGATAGAGTTTTTTCAATTCTACATACTAGTATACATATTGTCACATGTCTTGGCTGCAGGAGGAATTAATGAAAACGCTGGAATTTAATAATGGATTTATAATTTACCGATTAATTAATTAAACGAACGTACAAGGTCACTTCACACTATATAACTTAACGTCAGGCGCGTGCAGTGGGGAAAAGAAGCATGACTTTTACTTAACCGTATATTTGGGAAAAAATATCGAAATTATATATTTATGGGACAGAAAATTATGAAATATTAAAATCTGAATAATATGTTAATTATTGTGATAAGAATATTACGAGATATATCTCTGGTTTCGATTTCTTTTCAAAAAATATGCTTGTCCTGCTTAACGCTATTATTAAAATTAAACTGTTTCGCAATTTATTACTCGTAAATAGACACTTTAAAATCACTTTAACACTTTATTCAGTATTCACTAGAACATTCCACCAAATTTCCGAACGTATTATTTCGCTTCTTTTGCTCTACGTAAGAACTTTTCCAGACTATTCGCTGTGGAATTACTGCTCGCTCGGCTAATCTGGCCTTCGCAACTCGCGGCTATCTTCGCTACCGTGCCGCTGTCAAGCGCGCCCAAAAACAACAATCAAAGTTACTCCTGTGTGCGGTTTTGTTTATATTGACTAATGCTGATATCGAAACTTTCAGACGTGTCCAGTGTTTACAAAAACTTCCTCGTGGCTTCCAAACTTTGAAGATGTTTCTCGATACTTCCCGTAAATCGTAGATTACGCTAGGCCATTCTGGAATCTTCGGTAATGTTGTGATCATTTCAAACAACTGTCACTTGACATGAGTGCGTGATTCTTTTTAGCCTGATTACAATACTAAGAAAAACCGATTTGTTTCGATCTCTGTTTGGGAAGTATCAAGTGCCGGATATCCGATATCCGGGTATCCGCGGATATCCGAGGCAGAAAAAAATCTGTATCCGTTACTTTTTTGCGGATCTTGAACGGATCTTTGACATTATTAAATTTTATAACTTATATGAATTTTAAATATAAGTGATTATTAACTAATGAAATACTTTTAAATTCCATTTAAATTATTTTATATTTAACAATATTTTTATATGAAAGTATGTTCTTAGAACGCAGTTACTGGATTTGGTCCTCAGAAGGATGATTAATTAATTAAGAATAACTTAAAGAAGTCTCACAGAGACGAAGCTATTTATATATATTTATATGAGAAAAGTGGATGGAAGTCTATTATGCGATAGCTCAGGTCTTACAACCTTTATAGGCTGGCTTAAGTGATCACTCTACACAATGCAACGTTCGTCAATTGCGCCGTAAGAATATCCACACATTATCTAATTTTTGTAAGTTTTATATATGTTTCAAATCAAGAACATTTCGTATATTGCACTAGTCTCTGCTAAAGACATCTGTTATTATTTATTTCTCATTAACAAGTTAGTATGCATAGATTTTTGTAATGATACTTCTTTATTTTATTTTTCAAATTGGAGTTATTTTAGCAATATATTCTTTCGAATTATTACATATCTACTTGAATACGCCTGAAAATCAATATTTTATATTTTTAGCTCCTTTCGTATTAATATTTTTATATAAATGTATGTTCTAAGAACTTAGATACTGGATTTGGTCCCCAGGGGGATGATTAATTAATTAAGGATAAAATAATAATAAAAGTCTCACAGAGACGAAGCTACTTATAAATGAGAAAAGTGGATGGAAATCTCTTATACAATGGCTCAGGGTTAACGACCTGTATGAGCTGGCTTATGTGATCACTCTACACAATGCAACGTTCACCAATTCCATCGTAAGAACGGAACCAAATTCCGCTTGTCGGGTACTTCGGGTAAGATATCCAATTGTTCGACCCGCTTCGGAGCATTTTCACTCGGTTCACCATAATCTTATTCCGATAGTAAGCAAAATTATTTTATTATCGCGATTTTTTAAATTTTATATGAATTTTATATCAACTTTATATGACGTCACATTTATGGAACTCGACTTTCCGACCGACTTGATAACAAAGGGACTGCCAAAAATAGTTCACAATCGAGCGGTTCTACACGTGTCGGGGTAAATTTAACACATACCTATATCGGATTCTGGGTGCTAGAGCCTCCAAATATTCGTGTTTCCAACTATTCGAATATCGAATAGTAATGATAATATATTCGAATATTCGAATATATTCGTAAAATTTTCAGAAAAAGGATAATTTACTTTGGACGATAAATACAGATAAATACATTCTATATATTTAAAAAAAAAGCATAATAATTGTAGAGAATTTATTTATTTTGATTTTTTTAAATATATGTTATAAAAAACAACAAAAAATATATTGAAAAATAATGTTGAATTTAGAAATACAAGTTAAAAAAAACACAAAAAAATATATTTCAATTTTGTAAATATACATATATAAAAACAATAAAAAATTAGATACAGACGAGTCAGTATTCTCTCGATAACTGACAAAATTTTAGATATGTTTATATTACTTCATACCTCTCACCCCATGTGCAAGTTTTTTTAAAATTATTTTGTATACTAGCTATTGTTTGTCGGCTCAAGTATTTATGAAAAACCCGACTCCATCGTTGACTCCACCGTAAGTGCTTATTGTAATAAAACTATAAAGATAAGCATGACTTAAAAAAAGGTAAACGCAAAAGACGTCCGACAATTTACGGCGTTTACATCTTTGATGTCCGACTTCATTATATAGCCCATAGCGGTATAAACTGAAAATCCTTGCAAATGACTTTCAGAGTTCGTAAACCTTTGTTTCGTTTGGAAAAATATTAAAAATCTTATAATATAAATATGAACGAATACTTTATGAATACTTTTTAAAAACAGGCGAATGTATTCGAGTTTCGAATATTCTAATATTCGGATTGGAGGCTCTAGGTGGCGTAACTTTGTCGATGCGGTGCAATGGGACCTAAGTTTGACAGGGCTCAACAAGTCAGCACCCTACAATGCATCACATATCGATGCTTACTTAACCCAGGGCTAAGTTGTTGTAACAGAGTGTTAGTTAAATTAGTAAAAACCACTACCAGATTTAAGGTCTACCGGTTTCGAGACGTAACCGTCTCTTCGTTAGGACCAACACTACACCATTATGTTCACAACACTATACACCACAACCATAGTATTGTAAAGCTTTCACCAATATTTATCACATGCGTGTTAATCTTGACAAGCATGTACTAACTAGCCTACAGAAATATCAGGAATCTACGAGGGAGAGAGAGTGAGAAAGGGCGGGGTCTAAAGTGGGTGTTACCAAATCTTTTGTGAACGTTAAATTGAACAAAGGGCTGTATGGATCATTGATTTGGTTATTTTTTAGAGATGCTTTATTATTCACCGCTTCCCTAATGTAAGAAATTTCTAAATTATTTAATTTTAACCTTAATCATTGGTATTTAATACTTTCACCCCTGTTTTTGAGTCAAATTTATGATTATTTTCTATGAGGTGGTTTGAAAATTCGGAAAAATTGTTGCTATTAAGACACCTCATATGTTCTTTGATTATATGATTGATTGATATTGAAATTGCGAGATCTCCTTCCAATATAACGTGATGGACACGAGCTACATGTTGATTGGTAGATACCTAAGTTGTCCAATATATTATTTTTATCTTTATTTTTAATATTTTTTTCCAATGTTATTATTACTATAAAAAGTTTAATATTTATAGGTAAAGGCTTGGATACAGTATTAGTTAATTTATATGTAAATAAAATCTTCTCCATTTATTATTATTATTATTATTGTTATCTTTTATAGATGGATATAAACATTGTTTTTTTTAAATATTAATAATACTAAGTTGTTGTATTTAAAAAGTAGGGACTAATACTTTTTAAACAAACAACAAAGTATTTCCCACGTGTATTTCAAAAACACGTGAAGCCATTTTAGCTGCGCGTTGGGGGTGATACAGGGCCGGTGCGTGTCGTCAATTCTCTTCAACACCTATGCGGACGAATTGAACGAGCGACTAACTGGTTCGGTAATTGGATGTCTCACAGGCGGGACGAATGTGAATCATATTGATTATGCCGACGACATGATTGTATTGGCGCCGGCGATAAGACAGCTCTTACAGATTTGCGAAACCAACGCCAACGAACATATACATTGAATGCAGTGCCAGGAAATCCGTTATAATGGCGTTTAAATATGTAAAAAAATCCAGGTAACAAACCCTGTGCGGCTGGAATGAACGAGATTACGTGTTCAAAAAATTAAAAATATCTTATTATGCATCTATCTATATACAGGGTTATTTGTAAAACATTAATAACCTCGCAGGACTATATTCCTGCCTTGATTATGAGTCGAAAATGTTTAAGCTATTATGACCTAATATCAATAGTTAAGGAGATATGCGATATCAAAATTTGTATTTTTTTTTTCAATATTTCTAACTTATTTTTTGTAAAACGATGGACTATCATTACAGTAACTCATATCGATTACGAAAAATTCATTCGTTTCAATACAAGTTAAATAAAATGATAAAAACCCTGAAAAATTTCCAATTAGAATGTTTTACAATTGGAATTCGAAGGTTTTTATTTTTTTATTTGACATGTATTAAAGGGAATGAATTTCTCGTTTTCGATATAAGTTACTGTAATGATAGTCCAACGTTTTACAAAAGATAAGTCAGAAATATTGAAAAAAAAATGCAAACTTTGATCTCGCATATCTCCTTAACTATCGATATTAGGTCATAATAGCTTGAATATTTTTGACTCATAATCAAGGCAGGAGTATAGTCCTGCGAAGTTATTAATGTTTTACAAATAACCCTGTGTATTGAGACGGAACTTCTGTATGGGCGGTATTTATAGGGAAAGATGCCATAATTAAGACGGTTTATTTCTCATTTTCTGATTGCCCTTGACGCATAGCATCATCACTGAAACGGATTATAATATACGCGAGGTCCTTATATCGGGGCACACTTCCACACTGAGCAGCCAGGTCTAGAAGAGACTTCTGCTGCACTCCGTTAGCAGCCGCCCGACCGAAGTTCTACCTCCACCGGCTGCCGTCGTACAGCAAAACATATGGGCTCGACTCGATCAAGTGTAGCGGACAGTAGCTATAAAAGATATGATTGGGCTAGTTTAGGTGGACTTTACAATGAACTGAAAGAGATTAAATTTAATAACATGATTTGATTGAACAATTTGTCACACAGTTATAATTCCTACCGCGGACTAGCTATACCTAAGTTATAATAATGAGTAATGATTCTAATTGGCCACTAATCCTGGACAAGGAATAAAGAGGAGATTGACATAAGTATTAGAGAACATGGCCACCATGTAAATCAATTAGTTGCAAATTATAAATCCCAGTAATTAACGTAAAAATATCAAATATGCGCACTGGGTTACGAGGACCGCTAAGAGAATTCTTGGTTGTCTCTTCTTCTTTTTTCTTTTTCAGTCTTCATCTCTCCACTGCTGGATATAGGCCTCTTTCATACCCTTCTATCCTTCCTTATTATTTGCTAATGTAGCCATTTCTTCCCCCCACAGCGGTTATGTCGTCGGCCCATCTCTTTTGAGGTCTTCCGACGCCTCTTTTGTTTTCTCAAGGTCTCCACTTCACAACTCTGGGAGTTCATCTTATAGCATCCTGTCTTGCAACATGTTCTGCCCACTGTCATTTTCCATTCTTGGTTGTACTAGGTGCAAAAGTCGTCATCATAAAGTGCTATTCTTTTTATATGGAAAGCCGAGTAATAAATAAATGAATTTAAATCTTTTCTTAATTATAAATACATCATATAACCTTTATTCATGTCAACTAAGTGACTTAACGAGCTAACTTGTGGAATCAATTATAATATATTCATCTTTTTTTTTTGAGAACATAATATCGTCATCAACACTACCAAAACAAAGAACACGGATATTTTAAATATTAATAAACCTTTGTACGGATATTTTTCTTATATGTGGAAGTAGGTATGTGTACATGTCTACATGATTTGTAGCATTTATTATGGTCTTTGAAATATTTTAAAATAAACAATAATAAATAAAAATACACTACATATTAAATAATTTCTAAGACTTAAGTCTTTATTTTTTGTTTTTACTTTGTATATTAAAAACACAGGTTTTAATGCCTTTATAAAAATAGAAGACTCCTCAAAATTTATGCAGTTCATCATACTAAAAGGTTCGTTTAATTTACGACGTTTTCTGCCGAGATAGTGCGGATTTGTTGCGAGAAATATAAACAGTACTTACTTACCTATGTAAAATGACTCTCTTTCAACGCAATCTCTTTCAAATCGAGTAAATTTGCAATCCTAAAGTCGTAAATAAATTTATGACAGGTTGGTCAATGTTCTCCTGTAGGTTGGCTGTCTTTAATGACTTTTTAACAATCAAACGCAACAAACTTAATCCTAACAGTACGATGTTGGTGGTTGTTCGGTTTACTTTTATATACCCTTGGGAGCTGGTTAACGAAATATCCATGTTTTTTTAAAGCGTTTAAACTACAGATGTTATTAAATACAATGGTCAGAAGTGTTCCGCCACTTAAGGGAGAATACCTACCTACGAAGCGCAAAAAAAGGCAATTTTTGTGACTTTTAAAAAAAAAATCTGTATGAATTATATTATTGGTACGATTTTTATATAAAAGACTATAAAAGACGACTCATAATCGAAACAGGAATATAGTCCTGCGAGGTTATTAATGTTTTCCAAATAACCCTGTATATGTGGCCATTTAAAACTTTGAAAGGATATTAACTCCGGCTGAACGCGCGAAGAAATGAAACAGATCTGCATGAAAAGTGTTATCCATTATTCGATAGTTATGCGTTAGTAAAAAAACAATTTATTCGTGTTTCTAAATATTCCTTGAAATCGAAAAAGTTAAAAGAGCCGCCACGTCTCGCGATCTGCCCAAATTGCATCCATTATCGTATCACGTGGGGGCACACCAGTGCACGCGAGTACCTGCATTATAGTTGGATTGGAATCGTGATTCGATTTCGGAAAGTTCATCGCCTCGCTGGCTGCGGGCCCGCTGTTGGCGAGACCTCAAATTGGAAATTACCGAATTCTGCTCAGATGTACACAGCATTGGCAAAATTTCGGCAGTAGAAAGAAAATTTTTACATTACCATTACGTATCGAGGGAACGAAAACTGCGCATTCTGTACTAAGCAATATTGTTATTTCTGTATCTCGGCAGTTATGTATAACATAGTGATGCCGCCAATTTTGACGTTTTAATCAATCAATATATTATAGATGTCTCACAGCGATCACTTAAGCCGGCCGTATGATAGGTCGTAAGTCCTATGTACACTTCTATACCTACTTTCCCAAAAAAATATAATTTCATCTCTGTGAGACATTTATAATATATTTATTAATTAATGATGTCTCTGTGACAAAAAATCCAGTACTGTTCTGTAAAATTTGGACAAAATAAAAATATTCTTGACGTTTTAAGTTTGACAGAATTGAAATGAATGAATTCAACCAATCGGAAAACTTTAAAACGTAAACAAACGTTAAATTATTCACAATTATGAATAATGAGCTTTCTCAAGATATATTATAGATGTCTCATAGAGAAGAAATTTTTGTTTTATGGGAAAGTAGGTATGGAAGTCTTTGGATGTTCATAGGGTTTACGACCTATTGTACTGTTGGCTCAAGTAACCACTTTACACAATGTAACGTTCACCAAAATGAAGCGGCCATTTTTCTTAAACAAAATTAAACTTAAATAATATTTTAAGTCAGGCCCATTGTTTCAAATCCATTCAAAAGATAACATTTTGTTGCACATATTATCAAAAAAATAAGTCAAAAAGTTACTTGTGCAAAAGTCAGAAAAACTACTCAAACTAAAAACTACTAAAACCATAAACCCACTACTCTACCAAATCCGCATGTGTTTAAATAACGCCAACAGTTTTCACTCAATTTTGCCCATTAATAATTATATTTTCGGTTACCCCGTTGGCTCAAAAAATGTGTGACTCACTCAATAAAAATCTCACAAATATAATAAATACAAGATAAAACGCATTCATCCATAATCACACGGTGTGCGATATCATTTGTATGAATTGTTGTATAAAACATAGGTTAAAAGTTCTTTCAAAACAATTTCACAATATCGCGTTTTGGGGCTCGTCGGGTTTGTTTTACAGAAAATGAGCGTTCTGTGAGTACCTACGTATACACATTCTCGAGCCTTTAAACGGTTGTATAAAATATGTTTTCAATAATAGAAACACTTCGCTTAATTAAATCTCAATATAATATTACACCCTTTATCTTACACTCAGGTGTTATGGCCCACAAGAAAATAACACTTGGGACAATTTATCAAGAATTATATTTTTAACTTCAGAAATTCGACAGTAAATTTAACTGTATTCTTTCCAAAGGTAGGTACTAAAAGCAGGAGAATTTAGTCGAGCGGTGGTCTGTAGTGATTTGTTTAGTTGTTGATTCGCAACCTCTTTCTTTACATATTTTTCTCACAGTGATTAAGTCACACCGGAAAGTAATTAAGTAATTGAAAGTTAGTTTTTCTCGTTTTATGCAGGTGTCTCCGGGAAGTCTGACTATATTATAATATAATATTACTTAAATTAATTAATAGGACTTTAAAGATAACGCGTTCCGCAATTTTCTTAGGTGGATGACGATTTGTGGACACAAGAAAAAATTAAACAAAATAAAAAAGTTGAAGTGGTGGTAGTTATGTAATATTTTACATAAAAAAAGAAATGCAGCGACGTTCCACCGCGGAAGATCGGCGACGGAATATCCGCGAAGTGTGGCGCCGGCCTAATGTTTAATTATATACTTAAGTAATAGAGATGGTAATTTTAGTTCAGTTGACTGAACTGTCGTTCACTCAAGTAAACTGTTCACTTTGAATCGTATGATTTTCAATAGCAAAGGGTGCTTTATCCACATCAAATGCAATCTAGAGGGGGGGGGGGTGCTTTCAATAAGATTATCTGGTAAAGATTTAGAATTTAATGAATGGTCGCCAATGAATTTCCATAAATACACATCGTTTTCAGAATTATTTGATTTCCAACTACTGGACCTATGAACAGTAGTTCACTAAAATGAACTATACCATACGTACGTTCAGTAAAGTAAACTGTTCAGAAAGAATCCATCCCAATTAAGTAATTAAATCATAAATAATTATAATTCTTATCAGAACTACCGTGGCCAAAACATAATTTATTTTTAGGACATGCAGGTTAATACAATATACGTTATTATCGATTGTGATATATATGATTGTTTGATGTGAAATAAACAACGCATTTTTTATGACTTAATTGTTGAAATAATTCTGTTAATACATCGTTTTACGTATTAAAATGATTTTTTGTGAGAAAAAATTGAAATACTAAGAATGAAACTTGGCTGCGACAATCCAGCAGGTATTATCTATCTCGACAGTCTAGCGAAGGGAAAAACTACATTTATAAATGAAGACTACAACACGCACACGTTCACCAGTTTGAAGACTACAAAGTGTGTGCTACATTTGTAGTAGGTATCGACACATTACACACTTCATTTACTTCAATAAACTACATGAAGTGAAGTAATTGCAGTACTACAATGACCTACAAGAAGTACTTCTTGAAAAGTGTAATATTTCAGTTTCTAACCTTTTCCTCATATACATCAACTTTACAAAAAATTAAATATGACGGGAAGGTGAGATTTCAAAATTTCAAAATCGACCAAAAATTTTCAAAAAATTGAAATGTGTGTAGTTTGAAGTATGACATCAATTGAAGTGTACAATTTGAAGTGTGTGCTTTGAAGTGTGACGTTAGAAGTGTGAAATTAGAAGTGTGTAGTTTGTAGCGTGCAGTATACTTACAAACGTGTTAAGTGTGCGCTTCAGTATAATGTAGTACTATATTGTAGTACTTAGTACAGAGCGGACCCATCACTATTCGTCACTTTAGGCCACTTTAAAATTTCAAATCTGTTTTCAGTTGTCCGTCTGACACTCTGGAAGCTTGTGGTGGTGACGCGAGTTTTGGAAGTTTTTACCAGTTTGTTTCACAAACTGTTCGTGAATCTATCGAAAATGTTGGTGGTTAATCGGTGCACAGCTAAAGGATTTCAGTCTTTATTAGATGACATGCAATATTCTTATTATTTAGCTTGTTGGTCTTGTGGTTAGGACACTCGCCTCGTGATCCAAAGGTCGCGGGTTCGAACCTCACTCCAGACTAGCAAGTTAGTCCTATTTTCATAGCACAAGCATTTTAGCTTAGTTTGAAAATATTAAGAATATTGACGTGACAAGTATTCCGTGTTCGCATCTCTATTTTTTAAAAAAAAAAAAAACAACCGTTATTCGCCTACCAGGTAAACATGCAAAACTATTGAATATTATACGATTGTCAAATTGACGCGATTTCGTGTAGGTATCTAACGATTAGACACATATTTTTAGTTACCTATAGCATTGGAATGGAATACTAATATTTTGTATAAAGCAATATTTATATGCCAGTAATATATTGCTTCAAACGACAAATCGGCGTTATAATTACGTAGGAATCAGCAAGTGTCGAATCCGAACACGACAAAGTATCATAGTAGTGGGACGATCAACTGGTATTCCGGAAAATTAGTTTTTGCGTCCTTGAAACATGTTTTGTAAACAAGACTTGTTTTGCTAAAGGCAATTCGCTATAATTTAAAAAGTTTTTTGTGTTAAGAGATTTGAGAGGGTAAATATATTTTGCCAGCTATTAATGCCTTTGAACTCTTGAATGGGGGCTGAAATGATTGTCATAATTATGAAGTCTATTTATTAGTTACATCGACTGACGTAATGAAACTAACAAATAGATTATTTTTAGTTGTTATAGTATTTCGCATATATTTGATACATATTTTGAGTGACAGTGTTATTTTTTAAAAGATTTGTATTCTATTATTCTAAGCACCCTTGAGGTGAGTATTCTCGAAAACGGCGCTATATAAGTTATCCAAATATTATTATTATTATTATGTCTTATTTATTACATCACCTATTTAAGGTGGCACATTTACTGCAAATCGGCGTTTTTTTACGAAGAGTTTGAATGCGAAGATGTATGAATGTGGATGAGGCGAGAGTGTGGCACTCCATTCTCCCATGGAGAAACAGGGTGAAGATAAGCTAGTAAGCTTATTAAATAGTAAAAGAATTATGAGACTTTAATTTTGCAAATTTTCACCACACATTTTGACACTTGATACGTTTTATCTATGGTTAACATCAATTAACGAAAAACATAAATATGGTGAAATGGAGATAAACTTTGGTATATTCATCTCATTCTGTTATCATATGTCTTCTTCTTTTGTATGGAGCCAATGGCAGTGCAAATGCAAGGGAAACATATTTTTTCTAAGGGTCACACAAAACCTCTCCACAGGAAAGAAATATATTATATATTATAAATATGCTTTTATTTGATGAAATAATTAATGTTGTGTTGAAAAAACGGTAACTCATCAAATTTATGTATTTTTAGGTAAGAATAGTCAGGTTCGGTTACGGAAGATCGACGGAGGTACCCGAACGTTCGCAAGAATATTGCTGACGATGCACAATATATCGTCCACACCGCGCATACGAAAAAACGTACGTATTATGTTAACTTTTATGTCTGTACGGGACGCGAAATCGTAGCGCACGTGGGAAAAATTGGGATTATGGTCAGGAAAAATGGACTGCATTGGATCGAGAAAGGGAAAGACGTTTCGACTCACCTTTTCGTCTCTTGGCGTCTTCCAGCTGTCACTTCACCAAACAACTGTTTCACTAGGCTGGCCACCAACGTGCGTTAATGCACAATTAAAACAAGACGAAAATTGGCGCTTTTAACAACAAGATAGTGAGATTTCTCAAAACGTAAGGTAAATGGGTACTGGTTGAGGGTAGGAAATTTTTTGATAGGGACCAATCAGTGTTGCCACATAAGAAAAGAACAATATTCTGTAAACAGTCGATTTCCGTGCCAACGTGACGTCACGAATATCTAAAAATGACAGAATCGACAAATTCATATAAATTTAGCCAAAAACCTAATGAAACTCAATAGCTTTTGATAATAAAATATGATATTAATTAACAATAAAGTTTGGCAACGTTTGGGTATCTTCGTCTACGGAGATATCCAAACGTTGCCGAAGTACTTATCTCTTGTCATTTTTGTGGCGATTATTTCTATGAGCAAACTCCAATGTCCAATGGAGCCTTGCTAACTCCAATGTCTTTTATGATATTTGAATATATAAAATTTAGTATTATAATTTAAATAACGGAAGATCGAAATACCGTGGCGCTAGCCTAAACGTTCAATATTTAGTTTGCGGCGTGTTTTAGATATTAAATATTATAGGTCGCGCATGCGTTGTAGTCGTAGCAAAGCTCTGCTGATCCGTTATTAATATGTTTGTACACATGAATATATATTTTTTGTGGTGATTGAATATTTAGTTTGTCGCGTGTTTTAGATATTAAATATTCCACAAATATGTGGAGGACTGAAATATTGGAAAACGCGGACTGACTCTCGAGTATAATACATCATTTTTTGATAATCATAATAGATGAAACGATTTAAAAAGAATTTCAGATGTTTTAATTTCATTAGGCGCGTCCGTATATATAATTAAATTGTCGGCGCATTGACAATATATCGTTGTCTCATTCAATTGTAATGTTTCACTATAGGAACAAATACGTACAATTAAACGCACTAAGATGTTTATATGATATTGGAAAAAGTTGAAGTGTCAGCCTCGTCTTGATAAAGGACGATATAAACATTGAATACATCCAGCTTTAAATGTAAAAATTAAGGAATTATGAAATACATTCAAAATACTTTATAAACTTAAAATATTATTTGCTGTTAAAAGGTTTTCTTTCAGAATTTATTCCTTTGTTTTGAAAAACTAGAAAAATGGAGGCGTCTCCTAGCAAAAAATGTTGTGACGACATTTGTACCCATGGCTATTAGTACTCTCATGTGCATGTGCCTCCACATCGTTGAATTGCTGGATTATTGTGAATGACTTGTTGTCTAGAACGTCCAGAGCAAAAGAAACAAAATCTGCGCAGATTTTGAAAGAAAAAAATTATTGTCCCCTTTTTTTGTCTTTTATCAATTACCTCCACATTATGTATACCTACATGTTATCTAATTTGTTTTCAATATATTTAATTACAATATATTTTGTACAATGTAAAATATTCCAGCTGTCAATGAATAAAACATCTATCCTTTAGATTTCTGAGTGTATCAAGTCCGATGAAGCAGCTGTCCTCCAATGTCACCGAGGAATGTCCGGTCCACGTTCAGAAAGCGAAAGCCGCAGAGACAGATCCCTGGTGCCACGTGGATCGAGCCACGTGGGAAAGGGCTAAACCTTTCTCAGATATGCCAGGACCGCGGGATCTCCCGATCATTGGAAACACGTGGCGGTTTTTGCCCGTGATTGGTAAATATCATTAACATTATTGCAACTCTTTATAGACTAAGATGTGGGACATGGGATGTCTGCAAGGAAAGTGATTTTATGACAGATTTTAGAAAATTAACAATAAAATGAAAAAAATTAATGTCACCACTGAAGGTCTGCAGTCATAGAAATAATACGCAGTCAAAACGTTCCAGTGATCAAGGCTAGTCAATGGTAATTTCCTCGTATGTCAATGGATACAACTGTGTGGTAATAGATACCTCTGTACTTTAGACTCAGAAAAAGTATCATCTTAGCATTGCTATTCCAGTAATGGCTGCGTCTCAGATAGCGTGTCAAGAACTATCAGACAAATTCCTCATAATAAAATAAATTTAGTTTTATTGCTGTTAAACTTATAAAACATTCTAACCTTATTAACTAAAATATATTATTTTTATATTTTATATTATTTAAATTATTCTAAATTCTCATTAATCATTATTTTTGGAAACAGCGTGTCTTTCGACATAGGCCTCTTCTAAAGATTTCCATTTTTCTATATACTTTGCAACTCTGATCCGTTTTGGACCAGCCATCTTTTTTAGATCGTCTTCCCGTCTTTTCGTTTGTCCACCTTTGTTTCTTTTACCGTCTCTTGGATACCACTCTGTTATTATTCTGGTCCATTTCGCTTGCCTTTCTCTCAACACATGTCCAGTCCATCGCCATTTTAGTGTTCGATATACAGAATGTGCCTGTTTGAATTGAGTTCTGTTTTTTATTTCTGTTAATTTTACTTTATCTCTTCTATTTAATTTCCATAGTCTTCTATCGTCTCCCCATATCTTCTCATTTCGCTAAATTCTATTATGTCACATTTTATTTCTGATATGGCCGTTTCAAGTTCTTGAAGTCTCTCAGGTGTTCTTAACGATCTTGAGTTAAATGTTGCTATATGTATATCTGAAGTTCTTTTGTTTATCTCTAAGGGTCTTGGTCATTTTGCCCCACGAGGACCAGTCAACTTGGGGGAGGGTGTGTTGTTATTGTTGTTTTGTCTTTTTGTTGGGGTAGTTCGCCGATAATTGATAAACAGTTTGTTTATACCACAAATAATTTTAATAATCGTGCCGTTAACACAACGACTTCATATTTCATGCAAAACTCAGTTATACAGTACTAAAAGTTTGAAAAAATAAAGAAAAAGAGCCAGACTGGATTATTGGCATAGTAGATTTATTAGGAGCGAGAAAATCAACTGACCCTTACTCTTCCAGGTGAATATTATAAACTTGAGGTCAGTGACACTGTGCGACTTTTGCACCAGCAATTCGGCAACATCATACGTCTGGAGCGAGTCCTGGGTCTCTAGGATGCAGTCTTCCTGCTGTCACCCGAGGAAATAGAAACGGTCAGTCTTGTTAATTAAATTAGTCTAATTAAGTTAACTAAATTAAATTAATCTTGAAAGTTCTGCCAAAAACATGGGTCTCATAGTAAACCAGCAGAAGACCAAATACATCGTCGTAGGATGCACCGAAAAAATCACAACTCTGTCATGTGGAAGTCAAAATTTTGAAACGGTACCAAGATTTACATACCTAGGATCCCTGATAACAAGGAAAAAGAATACTACAGAGTAGATCCAGAAGCGCATAGTGATCGCAAATCGCTGTTGAACACCAAGATATTAGTGTAAAAAACGCTTATTAGGCCAGTGCTCACGTACGCACCTGAGACGTTGGTACTAAGAGGAATGAGCGAGCACTGGACGATTTTGAAAGGAAAATTTTAAGGCCTATCTTCGGACCGGTTCTAGAAAATGGAGATTGGCGCAGACGTTACAACAATGAGCTCTACACTCTGTTTAAGGAGCCAAACGTCACAAAATTTATAAAACTGGGAAGACTTTGGTGGCTGGGTGCTCATGTGGAGAGAATGTCCGAGCACCAAGCACCATAGTACCTGCTGAGCTCAAGGCCAATAGGTCGAAGGAGCTTAAGAAGGTCAAAATTAAGATAGAGTGACAACGTCCTCAAAGACATCTCTGCCTTGGAGCTTCGGAACTGGAGAGAGCTGACACTAAACCGAGATCAGTGGAAGAAGATTATTGAGGAGGCCAAGACCCACCGAGGGTTGTAGTCGTAGTGCCAAGAGTGATGATGGTGATGATGAATTAAATTAATTCCATTTTCATTCTTGAATAAATTTACAGCAGACCTTGAATTTGTTAAGTATGTGTTCTACTATTTATTGCCTTCACAGATTCCTCTTACGGAATACTTGTTGAGAGATACTTATACAGTAAGTACCTCGGTATTCACGATTCCAGAAAAGCCCATGAATTACGAAACCGAGACTACAAATGAAACACAAAAATAACATT
The DNA here is from genome assembly GCA_016648135.1 of Agrypnia vestita. Classification (NCBI taxonomy): domain Eukaryota; kingdom Metazoa; phylum Arthropoda; class Insecta; order Trichoptera; family Phryganeidae; genus Agrypnia; species Agrypnia vestita. The sequence goes on along the minus strand of JADDOH010005300.1, from coordinate 39,549 downwards.
TTTTCACTATATTTTGACACATAAACGTTAATTAAACATGTGTGATACATGTGTTGAGATATGTCGTTTACGTGAGTGACGAGTTCTGGGGACGGTACCTTGGGGGAATCCAAATTCACCTTTTGGTGGATTACTTGCAGATTCATTTGATCTGACTATCTAGGATACATTCGGTGAGTGACTTTTTACCCGTTTGGGGCCGTTTGGTCAATCCCTCTCTTTTGGTTCTGATACGAGTTGTTCGTGAGAGATACTGTCGAGTACTTCCCTCGAATTGATGAAGATACCTGTACAATTACTTGATTTGTTAAATTTATTTTACATGACGGTGAATGTTTTGCGGTTGCAGCTTGTGTGCATATTCCCCCAGTGTGGTTTTCATTTAGTAGAATGTTAGTAAACTTAGTAAAAATTACTACCATATTTACCATATCTACCGGTTTCGAGACGTACCCGTCTCTTCGTAAGGACCAACACTACACTACTATATTCACAACACTATACACCTCAACCATAGTATTGTTAAACTATCACCACTATTGATCGCATGCGTGTTAATCTTGTCAGAGACAAGCATGCACTGATTATAGCCTACAGAACAATTTATTGTAGAATTATTTGAATTTATTTTAGAATTGGATTTTCATTTATTGTAGAATTGTCTTTTTTGTCGAAGGTGACTCTTGCTTGTTGTATTCTGCTTATGATGTTTGCCTCTGAGCGGCCATATTGCAAAATTCTGCTACGCAAATATGTGAATTCTTTCACAACCTTAAGGAAATTTAAAAATAACTGTTTAAATATTCTCCTATTATTGCGATTATATTGTCATTTGTTCTTCCAGCTGAAGTATAATTTGTATATATACTCTTGCCAATTTACTCCTCATTGATTCTGCTGCTGGCTACCGCATCCTGCCATGCAAATCTCATGTCTCACAGTTCTGCAGTGAGTAACCCCTTGTGCCCTTGTATGCTGAGTTTAGGCCCCCGGCAAAGTGTGTTGAAGTGTACTGAAGTCTTGTATATTATTTTCAGGTGTACAAGCAAGAGAACTTCCTCCCCGAAAGAGACTTCCTTCCCAGCATGTCCTACTTCCGCAGAACTATGAGGCTGGATGTCTTTAAAAAGGCTAAGGGGCTTTTAACTTCGCAAGTTTTTATTCTTGCTGTACTGTGCTAATTTCTTCTATAAAATGAGAAGTGCTTCAGAGCATTGCATTTCTGCTCTCGTAACTGCATTTAGTTGGATTTCAAAACTGCAATATTATTATTTTTCAGATGTGTAAATATGTTTTTAGTAAGGGTCCGGATTGGTACCAGTTTAGAAGCAAAGTGAACTCCATTATGATGCAGCCAAAGATTGTGAGACAATACTTGAAGCCGGTGGATACGATTGCCGGAGAATTTGTGGAAAAGTGAGTAATTAGTAGAAATATTAATATAATTAAACTAGTTAACTTAGTTTACACCACTAAAATTTATTTGGTAAAAACCAACCGGTTCCGGAAACGACGTTCCTTCATCAGGGTATTGGGTATACCCTGATGAAGGAACCGGTTGGTTTTTACCAAATAAATTTTAGTGGAGTAAACTAAGTTAACTAGTTTAATTATATTCATAATGAATAACCACAAAGTAATAGAAAAATACAACAGTATAGTAGAAATATTTGTTCAATGTGATTACGATGAAAAGTTAAGGTAAAATGGCCATTTAAAAGGAACGATGAAATAATGACGGTGTAAAGTGCTTCTTCTGCGTGTAAAACTCGATGTCAGCATTCTTCACATACGTGTTGCTGGTGATTAATATCGGCCAATTGGTTATGAAATGTGAGGAAATAGATCTTTGACCCCACAAGTTTAATAAGTGTAATTTTGGGTTGAAAAAGATAACTATTCCCCAACTTAATAAATTTGAAAAAATGTGGCACCATTTCCTCAGACTACTTATTAAAAAATGTTAAATAAGGTGTGTATGGTAAATAATGGATATTTCAACTATTTATGAATAGGGACTGTTTCATAATATCCATCTTGAGCCAGAAATACTAAAAATAAAATTATCAAAAATTGCAAGGATTAAGAGGATGCGGAATTCTGACAACAGAATTGGTGACGCCATCATGAATGAATCAAATAAATGGGCTTTGGAAACCATTGCGGCATTAGGCTTGGACACTAGGTTGGGCTGCCTCGCGGATGACCTCCCTGCAGACTCCAATCCGCAGAAGATGATCCAGAATGTGAATGATGTCTTCTGGATTGGAGAAAAGCTGGATTTTAAGGCCAGCGTTTGGAAGTACATATCCACGCCCACATTCAGGAAGGGGATGAAAGCGTATGATGATCAGTTGAAGTGAGTAAATAAGATGTTTATTCTAATCTATTTGTTATCTTTGTTGGAGATATAGATTTTCAGTATTAACAAGGTGATTCAGTATCTAAAACCATTACAAAAAAAATCATTTTCTTTTGGCGTTGATATAGTTTGGTTGGTTCAAGAAAATAAAATTAAAAATTGAGCAATTTTCGTGAAAATTCAAAGAATCACAGTAATTGAAGCAACGTATGCACGTAATTAATTTTTCAGTCTAGCGCAAACGTACATCAATTCAGTGATGGAAAATATCCGAAAGAGGAAAGAGTCAAGAGCTCAGATGGAAGAAAGTGAAGAAAGAAGTGTTCTGGAAAAACTGCTTGAAATAGATCCTAAAGTGGCTGTGGTTATGGTCTCTGATATGTTCCTAGCCGGGATCGATACGGTAACCACATTGTATATCTAAATTACTAAATTGATTTTTCTATTTGAAGCAAAAAATGCTTAGTATTTATAATCATTTGAAATAAATAATGTTTTCTTCACAACACACATATGAATAACATGTAAATTAAATATGATTATAGATTCTATTGCACATTTTTACAAAAATGTATACTTCACTACAATTTAATTAAATGTATTTCGTTTGTTTCTATATTAACAGTCTTCGAATCTGCCTTCAATCAACTGAATTTTTACATAACATCTTTTACAGACATCCACCGCCCTTGTGAATATCCTGTATCATCTGTCTGACAATAGCATCAAGCAGGAGAAGCTCCGAGAAGAGATCAAGACTCTGCTTCCTCAGAAGTCTTCAGAGCTGAAAGTAGAACACCTCAATCGGATGCCGTACCTGAGAGCCTGCATCAAGGAGGCGGCCAGGATCTACCCGGTCACTCCTGGGACCTTGAGAAATATCACCAAGGATACAGTAATCTCAGGATACAAAATTCCAAAGGGGGTAAGTGAAAATGAGGCAGTAATTACTTAACATCATACTATTTTGAGAGAGAATATAACATTATCTGTTCTGATCATACTCATCTTATTATGCTCGCGCACTCATTGGTGATGGAGGCTTTTTTGATGTCATCAACACTCACATCTTCCATAACATTAGTTTTACAAGGCCAAACCGCCTTGTGATAATTTCCCGTGTTTACTATTTACATAATTTTTATTTGAGGCAATTATCTTAATCTTAAGTTTATTGCAAAATCTGTCAGTTTGTTTACTTACGATTTATGTTTTAAAACACACTGTTTTTTAAAAATATTCTATTTTAAGTGAGGTTTTTTGAACCCCTTTTACATAGTTAATAATATTCTTGCTTCAATAAATTAAAATAATAATAAGTAAAAATATTTTTTTTTACAAAATATTACGATTTATTAAAATCTAAATAACTCGATAATAATAAAAATAGGAATATTAGGAGATACATATTTAATTTTAATTTTTTGCTTAATATATATGTCCATATAATAGTCGTGCTTCAGTGTATCAATGCACGCTCCTGTTATCTACATGCTACATCACATTTTGTCTTATTTACATCATTTTCAATTATGTGCATTATTTGTATACACAAATCATTGGGACCATTTGTTCAAAGCACCCTTTCCATTGATTTTAATAGTTCTTTTCTCTTTATTTTTCAGACTAAGATTATCTTCTTGCACATGTTTACTAGCCTAATAGAAAAACAATTCCCCCGTCCGACGGAATTCATTCCCGAACGATAGCGAGGGAAAACGGAGATTCGGAGCTTTCGTACAGGCGCGCTCACGCGTTTGCGAGCGTGCATTTCGGTTTTGGAGCCCGATCTTGAGATTTGTCGAGTTGGAGTTGGAAGTAGGCATCGTCAACTTCATGAGAGCCTTCAGCATCTCGTGGGACGGAGCCCTCCGGTGCAGGCATCGACCAGCATCAACTACCTCAGGGGGCCATTCCATTTCATTTTTAAAGACAATCATTTAGCAGATTGTTAGTTAACTTTGTAAAAACCACTACCAGATTTTAGGTCTACCGGTTTCGAGACGTACCCGTCTCTTCGTCAGGACCAACACTACACCACTACATTCATAACACTACACACCTCAACCATAGTATTGTTACACCAATAATTGATCACATGCGTGTTAGTCTTGTCAGGGACAAACATGCACTGATTAGCCTAATGAACCATCAGGGATCTACCGAAAGAGACTGGTAGTGGTTTTTACAAAGTTAACTAATAATCTGTTATAATGTCCAACCACAAAGTTAATGCTTTAAATATTAATAATATTAATAATACAATAATTTAGGCCAAACTTGTGATAACTGAGCTTCTATATTTTATCTGATGGCTAGATGCATTGACGTATTGTAATATAGACACGTTATTCCCATACTGGCTGGCTTTCATATGTAGCAAATATTGCATTGAGAGAGACAACAAATCACATAATCAAGTAATCACGCAAAAATCAGCTAATTTGAAGTCACGGTGACTAAAATCTGAAACTCTGAAAAAAAATACTCTGTTCCTTTTTCCCCGGGACTTTTTTCTTCGGCGTAGTTTTCGTAGTCGGCGTTTTGTTTCAGACCGTTCGATAACGAATGCAAATAAGGCAATTACCTTACTTTTGAGTTGCCAAGATTTCACGCTTGTAACGTATCTACAGTTTATTATATCATTGGTTTATATCATTTTATTTGAGTTGTATTAAATCAAATGAATTTTTCATAATCGATATAAGTTATTCCAATGATTGTTCGTCTTTTTGCAAAAAATAAATCAGAAATATTAAAAAAAATGCAAACTTCGATGACGCTTATCTCCATAACTGTCGACATTTCATACAACGTGTGAAGGGTATTTTCTATTTAAAATTGAATGAAGAAAACTCCCCCGAAGTTATTGCTATTAGCTACGAGATATTCTGTATGTGAAGGGGACTAATTATATATGTTATTAATTTTTAATGAAAATACATAGAATATTTAATAAAAATAAACTTAGTTTTCACCACTTTTGCATAGAAAAATATCAACATGTTTCATAGCCCATGGCCCCTACGTCAGGATACAATTGTATATAATTGGATATAATGATAATGAATCGAAAATATGTTTACACTAATACATGTATATGGTAGTCTTCTTTAATTGTGTCTAATAATTGTATAAGAAAGATAAACATAAAACGGTAAAATGTAAAACATTATCATTTAATTCCGAACAATAATAATGACAATGAGTAATTAGTGATATATATATATATATTTATATATATTTCTCTTCCTCTTTCCTAAATTTTTGTTATAAATATTTTTAATTTGCTATTTTCTTTATTTATTGCTCTTTTCTGAATTTGCTTAAAATTTTTAACTTTGTACTGAAAATTTCTTTAATGTTGTTGATTGTACTCAATTGTTTTCTTTTTTTATCTCTAATGTTTATAAAGTGAATAATATTTTGTAATAGTGTAACTTTCAATTGTAAAAATGAACCTACAGACAATCGTCTTTTTAGACGTTTTGTGGGACTTGATATTATAAAATTTAAAGAAAAAAAAAAAAAAAGAAGGTATATACACTTCTCTTCCCCCACCCTCACGTCAATGTATGATATTATTGAAGAGATCCTACCTGTCTCGCCTGTTGGAGCCGGCGCTGGTGACGGAGCTGATGCTCCGGCTGCGCAGGCAGTCCCCGAGGTTGCTGACGGCCCCGTGCGCGCTGACGCTGAAGCTCCTGAGCCGGTAGTACTCCACGTCCAGGGCCGCGTCGCTCTGGCCGTGCAGGGCGGGCCTTCTTCGGCTGTGGGCGATACTGCCCAGCATCGGCTGAAAGGAACAACAAAAAAGTTCTTTAGATTTATTAATATTTAAAGCATTAACTTTGTGGTTAGATAACAGAATGTTAGTAAACTTAGTAAAAACCACTACCAGATTTACGGTCTACCCGTTTCGAGACGTACCCGTCTCTTTGTCAGGATCAACACTACACTACTTTATTCACAACACTCTACACCCCAACCATAGAATTGTTTAACTATCACCACTATTGATCACACGCGTGTTAATCTTGTCAGAGGCAAGCATGCACTGATTATAGCCTACTGAACAATTCAGGAATCTAACGAGAGAGAGTGAATTAGAGTAAATTTCATTACTAACTGCTGTTAACATATACATGTAATAATGTGTAATATATATTTTTTTATACACATTACTGCTCCGTATTTTATATTTTTATATTTTAAATTTATAATTTTAATTTTAATTTCTATACTCGTATTTTAGTGCTTATACCTGATACTTTCACTGCTTATACCTTTTATTGCTTTTATACATGTACTTTATATTAATATATTTTATATTTTACTGCTTATTTCCGATATTGTTTAGTGTATATACTTTTTGATTTTATGTAATATTTTTTATGTAAAAGCCTGTAATGGGCGTAAAAAAGTAAATAAATATCTGACTTATCTTAATTAATATTTTTTCATTTCGTTCTAATTACAATAATATTGTCGGGGTAACTGAACTCAAATATGAAAATAATAACATCGCGAAAGGTCACACTCAATACCGAGTCACTCATCGAAGGTGAAATAATTCAGCCTTTGTCATGGACAAAGATGTTTTTTATTTGAACAGTGATAATAACGCTTCAAAGTAACGCGTCAAAAGCATGGCTTTCTAGTCACATTAATAGGAGTTCAGTCACTCGCACTTTCAAATATCATCTATACCAATATTATAAAGAGGAAAGATTTGATTGTTTGTTTGCTTTAAATAAGCCCCGAAACCACTGAACCGATTTGAAAAATTCTTTCACATTTAGAATCCGACATTATCTTTGATGAACACAGGCTATAGAATATTTTTAAAAATGTTAGGGATCCGTACGAAAACTTCGATAATGTAACCCAACGTGTGAAAAAAATACCAAAAAAAAACTTATATCGCGTACGTGCGGAAATTATTGACAATAGAGCAAAGTGATGTACTACTGTTTTATAGATTATTTACATTTATAGATTATTTACATATTAATATGTAAATAATCTACAAAAAGTCTGCAATACCATGTATCTAAGTATTACAGTTTTGTTACAATAGCTTTTGTTAACATTAAATGGAAACATTGTGTTTTAGAGAACAGGGGAATCTGTTTTCCTTCACAAACTTATTTTTTACTTAATCCTTAACCCGTGCAACGCCGGGTTCGACCAGCTAATTATTAAATATTTACGATCATATTTATATATAATTGTTTTTTGTACAATAGCTTTTGTACAATACAATAGCTTTGGCCGGGATTTAAATTCGATTATATATTTATAATAATATACGAATATAGAGGGAGCGGCTGCCTTTGTTTTACTAAGGTAAAAAAATTAGTGATGCAACGAATACGAATACGAATATTCGTATTCGCCGAATAGTAGATATTTACCGAATATTAAAAACAAACTATTTATAACTGAACGCAACGCAAATTACGGTTTAGCCTTGCACCGTGTACCCGAACATACCTACGCACTCTATTATTGGGGATTCCCCTAAAATTGAATGAATGGATTTGTTGAGTTCTCAAGTTGTCAACTGTTACTTGTTTCATATCATAACATGAGTTCTTTCATCTGGTTTCGTTGGGTTATTAATAAGGTTAGGAGCTCATTTCATGTAGTTTTTGTTTTGTAATACATATTTTTCGTTCCTTTTTATTTCCGTTGTATGTAAAAGTGTTAACTCTTGTAAAATAATTTCAAATTAAATCTTATTACATGGCAAAGAAATGGCCCAGAAGTATTTTTCATTAAAGTCGTCTACTGTCGCCTCAGAAAGATTATTTTCGACCGCATGGTCCTGTTAGAAGCCTGAACAACCGCCGAGCTCGCATGCGAAGATGTATGAATGTAGACGAAGCGAAAGTTGTATGTCAGGACAGAAGAGTATGGCACTCTATCCTCTCTGCCTACCCCCACGGGGAAACGGCGTGATGGTAAGTTAGTTAGTTAGTTAGTTGGTTATGTATAAACGGATAAAAGGAATCGCCTAACGCCTGAAAAGTTACACGTATGGTGCTTTTTGAACAAAAATTTGCCGGTGGTAAATTTTAATTATTAAATCTCTTAGCAAAAATAGAACAGTGGTGTATTATTTATTACCTTTTTGAATTCGTATTCGTAGTTAACTATGCAAAATTTAGATCAGTAAACGGGTGTAGATATGAAAAAACCCAGTCCTTAGCTTAAACTATTATTATTGACACCTTTGTTTGAGTAACTTCTATGAGTGTACTATCTCTATTGTTCATTATTTTTACGCAATAGTGAAAGTGTTAAAGTGAATTGTGCAATGGTATTTTCAAGCCGTGAGACCTTTCAAAAAATATTGATTTTAAATATTTCATTTCATTTATATTCTCAAAAAAATAGCACCTATCTACTTGTATGACAACGTTTAACGAACTTTTATATTAGACTAGCGGTCTGTACCAGACGTTAAAAATAATGCAGTGGGAAGTTGTTTGTTTGAAAGCGATTGTTTTGCAAAACCTCTAAATAACAACAATGTTTGCATTTAATCCAGGTAGGAGGTGAATGGAATGTCCTGGAGAGTGGAGAAAACAACTTCATATATGTGGGCGTAAGGAACAGCCGAATAAGTCAATAAAATCCAGTTTTGAGTTATTTTTAGATGCTTATCTAACAAGGAAAAATTCCATGAGTCGGAAAATATAATAAAATACGACTTTTTTAAATTTTCTAAAAAAGGACAAATTACACGATGAATTATTTGAAAAATTTGGCAAAGAACAACGAAGGTTGCTTCAAGGTTCGTGTGCAAAAATTAAGCTACTGGTGCAAAAATTATATAAAAATAACAAAGGCTTTAAGAGATACCTTTTTCGTTAGCAAACGAAATTCCCAAATTTTGTTTTTGCTCTCCTGAAAATCTGTATTTTTTTACTCATTCGGTCGTTGCTTCCGCCCGAGCATATTTTCAAAAGTTGTAAAATGCAATTAGAAATGCTTGGTTCAGTTCCGTATGATTATTCATATGAACGGTTGAATGATATTTTCGGAACGCAAATTATACAATTTTTTTTACTTTTTAATATAATTTTATATGAACGAAATTGAAATTAATTTATGTAATTTTAAATGAAAATATAAAATTTTATATAATATAAATTCATATGAACCGTTGAATTTTATTTTTGGAACACAAACTAATAATACATAACAAAATAACTATGTTATATAAAAATTATCTATCATTCGCTTATATTTTTCCATAACATTTCTCAAGGGCCAAAGCATTTGATTACTAATTACAAAGAAAGAGAAAACAGTTATTGCATAAAAAGATAATTCAAGACATATAGAGCTCTAAGATATAGTGACAACCTCTTAAAAAACATAAAAAATCGTTGAACACTAATATCCCTCTAACGATACCCAATCTGGCTACAAAAAACTTTACTTCTCGATAAACAATGATTAACTATTCAACTGGCTACAACGAACTTGATTTCTCGATAAACAATGATTAACTATGCAACTGGCTACAACAAACTTGATTTCTCGATAAACAATGATTAACTATGCAACTGGCTACAACAAACCTGACTTCTCGATAAACAATGATTAACTATGCAACTGACTACAACAAACTTGACTTCTCGATAAATAATAATTAACTATGAAACAAACATGATTGAATTGCATTCCTTTTAATTTGTAAAGAAAAGGTGGAGGAGGAAAAGATTGTTGAAGTAGGGGGAATAGTATCAAAACCAAATTAATTAATCAATTAGAAAGACATACAGAAAAATCTAATCCACGAAAAAATATTTTGGCTACTACCGGGATTCGAACCCAGGCCACCTCCTTTCCGGGGCCGGTGCACTGACCACTAAGCTATAGGAGCCTTGTAGATTTCCGTGAATATATCGACCTTATATGTAATTCTCATTTTTTTTTATTAATTGATTAATTTTTATTTTTGTCCATCCCGAATCCCGGTAGTAGCCAAATATTTTTTCTTGGATTAGATTTTTCTGTATGTCTTTCTAATTGATTAATTGATTTGGTTTTCAAAACTTCACAGAACTTTGTTCTGAAAAATTACAACTTCACAAATATGAATGTGTTCTTGAATTTGGAAAAGTATCATTTTACAATTTGGAATTAAATGTAATAAATTTAATTTGGAATGCATTACATTTATATCTGGGGAGGGGAGTAGTGTGAACGGGGAGGGTGAAATGATGCTTATGTTCCCGCCTGATGATGAAGAGTTGACTGTTCAGTGAGAAGAGTACTCAACATTCCAACTAAACCTAGAGGTAGAGGCATACCTCCAGCAACGCGGTGGTCTAATATTGAGAGGGAGCTGGCGGCATCCGATGTTTCCGTTGTGACAACACAGGACAGAAGATCCTGGCGCCCTCATACAAGGAGGCTCGATCCTGGGTGAACCGGGAAAGAGAGGCGTGGAGAAGAAGAAGATAAGAAAAAGATATAACGCATAAATCACTTTCGTGGTACGGATATATATTACTTCCTGCGCCAAGATGGCCAGACAATCTGGACTATTCTGAAAATAGCAGTATTGAGACGTCAGATCTTTATCTCAACACGAAAGACGAAAATAAAAAAAAAACTAACCGATAAAAACCTAGTTTTTCTTATACTCCCTTTCTCTTTTGTATTGTTTCCAATTTGACATTCTATCAACATATAGCCGACTGATCGGAACCATGGCTCGAAATAGGTGAAACAGATTTCGCACCTTCTCTACGCGTCGGGCTCCTTTCTCATTTGTATGTAAATTTCGAAAAATCAAAATTATACTATAATAATTAAATTTATTTGTTAGATCATTTTTATCGTCACCGCAAGTCTGCCTGTAAAGTTTCAGATCGATTGAATTACGGGAAAAGGGTTAAAAATCGATCCAAAGTTTTTTCGTCAGGTAAGCAGACAAGCAGATGCTACGAGTTAAAAGAAAGGGAGTAATAAAAAATAAACGAAATGTAGGTATACGTTGGTGGTGTGATCAGAGAGAAAGAAGTACATGACGGTTATCCATCAAACGTCAAATATAAATAGAGTAAAACAATATTTATATTTTCTATGGTCCAATGTGACAATGACAATTTTGCCATAATTTTACATCAGGACGCTGTGGGAGAAGAAATTAATACGTGCATATGAAATAATATTTTTTCTGTAAGCTTTCAATAAAACATTAGGTAGTACTTATTTCATGTAATTTTAGTCGTAACATGAGAATTATGAGGTTAAGTTTGCGGCAGATGGCGGCTGTCAGATCAGACCGGAAAATAGGACATCGCAAATAAAGGTTTTTACTTTGAGAGAGGTACGTGAAATTATACAAATCTTATTATTTAAGTAAGACGAACACCCAATATCGACGTATCCACACGTCTCGTTTATTTTTTATTTTTATTTTTGTCTATCAAGTGTTGGGATAAAGATCTGACATCCCAATATTGCTATTTTCAGAATAGCACAGAATACCGTTAGTCTTCGTCCGTCATGGTTTACACAAAGGGTATAAAATGCCTTCATAACCTCTATGGTTTATACAATTTTTTAAACTTTAAAAAATTAAATAATATAATTTTTCTATGAAGTTTTTTTTAGTATTTCATCATTTCATTGCTATCTCGATTTCTAGTAAAACATTTATTTATATGTGGTTCTTACGTGGTTTAAGAAGAACAGGTTATTAAACCAGCGGTTCTTCAAAATATTCGAGACTATTATATTAAAAAAGTTGTTGAAAAGAATAGTGATATAACTGATAATTAAAACACTAACCGAAAATGTGAATGTAATATCCAATTCTTCCGTAAATAATTTTTATACCTTGCTACCCTACTTATAACTTATAAATACAAATTTTTATCTCTCATATACCTTTCTTTTAAATAGAGATACGATCACGGAATACGTGTCTCATCAATATTCTTACTATTTTGAAACTGAGCTAAACGCTTGTGCTATCAATGGGAGTAATTTACTGGTCTGGAGAGATATTCGAACCCGCGACCTTTGGATCACGAGACGAGAATCTTACCGCAAGACCAACAAACTACCTTTGAAAATAATTATTTAGTAAATGTTTTAGATTATGTCGTATTCGTATAAAAATGAGTATCCATAAAGATATAATGGAGTCGTTTAAATGGGCTCTATTATTAAAATTATTTCAAATCAAATTGGAAACAATACAAATGAGAAAGGAAGTATAATAAAAACTTGGTTTTTAAGGGGTTAGTTTTTTATGAATTTTAAAAATCACAGTCCCTTGAGCCGACTACCGAAATTATTACACCGCATGTAGTAAAATGTAGTAAAATTATCGTATTGTGAAATTTGTGCCGAGATGAAAAAATAATTTTCACGTGCTCGCACAATTTTGATTTAATAATCTTCTGAAGATCAACTTTTCCATCCGAAACAGGTTATTTTAGTAAATATGTTTTCCATTAGATTACCCCGATTGGAGATGTCTACACCGGGAAATTGAAGCGTGGTTGGTATGCGGGATAAAACAAATTTTCTGGAAAACTTACTGCTAGGGTTTGGTCGTTCCAGGGTCCAGGATCATCAACCTCGTTACTTATATTACTTTATTATTATTTAATAAATTAATCTTATTTATAAAACTATAACCTTTAATATAAATTTATATTATATATTCAAGAAAACGTTCATATTTGTGAGGTTATAATTTTTCAGAACAAAGTTCTGTGAAATTTTTAAAACCAAATTAATTAATCAATTAGAAAGACATACAGAAAAATCTAATTCACGAAAAAATATTTGGCTACTACCGGGATTCAAACCCGGGCCACCTCCTTTCCGGGGCCGGTATTCTAACCACTAAGCTATAGGAGCCTTGTATATTTCCGTGAATATACAGACCTTATATGTAATTCTCACTTTATCAATTGATTATGATAGGTATAAGATAACCGTATAGGATATAACCATATAATACTAGAAATAGGAATATAATAATTGTAAATGGGAATAGGAAATATAAATATAATAAAATTAAGAATATTTCGAGTATGTTAAAATTTTTCAGAACTGAACTGGATTGTGGTCACAGGGACATCAATAATCAATTAAGTCCTATTTTCATAGCACAAGCGTTTAGCTTAGTTTGAAAATAGTAAGAATATTGATGTGACACGTAATCCGTGTTCGCATCTCTATTTTTTTATAAAAAAAAATGTATATTATAGATGTCTCACAGAGATGAATTGTATATTTTTTTTATTTAGGAAGAGTAGGTATAGAAGTCTTTATGGGTGTACATAGGACGTACGACCTATCGTACGTACGTAGGTCGTAAGTCCTATGTACACCCATAAAGACTTCTATACCTACTCTCCCTTAATAAAAAAAACATACAATTCATCTCTGTGAGACATCTATAATATACATTAATTGAATAAAATTAACATAAAAGAAAAAAGTGTGGACACAGAATTGACATCAATCAAGGTGCATGTGTACAATGCTTAAGCGAGTATTCTTAGTAAAATAGTAAAAAAAAATAGATGAATTTCAGGATTTTTTTGTCTAAAACACAAGCGGTTTTAAATTTTCTTGTTTCGACAGTATATTTGTTAACATCTGTTGACAAAAAATGTTGATTCAAATCAGCTGAATATATATTTTGCAATTTGTAAGGCGATATAATATATTCGTGTGCATGTTAAGGTACCTACAGTGTTTAGGTTAGGTTAGGAAGTAACAACTTCAAACGTGCGGTAGAGGGAAGTTGTCACATGTGCAACGTGCAGTTCAATGCGTCTCTGCGAAGGATCGCAATGACATACTGTGCATCATAAACCGCTGTGAACAGACCTACCGTAGACATCAACCCCTATGTACAAAGTACCCGTAACACTAAATGCGACTGCGTACATTACCAACTCTAGCCTGATATACACATATATTAGTGATGGTATTTTAACCGGTTACATAATAACCGTTATCTGAGATTTGTGTCTGATTGCATGATTAGGAACTGATTTTTCGCAATAAGACCTGTAACAATTATATCTCAGTTACTAAACATCGATACAATCAGATATAAATATCAATTCGATTCAATTTATTTTATCATATGTACATTACAAAAAGATTGTTCAAGGCATACATATTATGAATGTATATATAAAGTGTACCTATAAGTAATCAATTATTTAAGTGGCAACAAAAAAAGAATTAAACTACATTTAATTTTATTTTTAATCAATTTAATATCCATCTTTATCTAGGACCTTTTGCCATCTTGTTGGTAGACTTTTAAAAAAAATATGCTTCTAGGTGTTTTTAAAGCGTCATTATCAAACCCTACCGGGCGCCCACTTCGATCACTATCAGGCAAGTCAAAATCACCAAATTTTCTAAACCACCAACGTCGGCAATTATTTACTTTCAATACGTCTCCATACACATCACAAATTTTCTAATATTAAAAAAAAAAAATGAGGGTAAACAACACTGTTTTATTCCACTATATTTATTTTGAATTGTTACAACGTTTTCGGGATTTCTCCCATTGTCAATAACAACACTTTACAACTGTTGTTATTGACAATGGGAGAAATCCCGAAAACGTTCTAACAATTAAAAATAAATATAGTGAAATAAAACAGTGTTGTTTATCCTCATTTTTCTTTTTTTAAATATTAAAAATGAATTTCCACAATGTTACAAACAAAAAACTTGAACATTTACAAATTTTCTTTGTTTCAACCGTTGCGTTAAAACCCGATCGAAAATGAAACAGCATGCAATGACGTAAATGTTCTTCAGTTAGTTGATTGTCCGCCATTTTACAACTGAGTAATAATTTTTAAAAATTTAATTGTCACAAGTCATAAGACCACACGTCTTTACACGTTCACTTTACCGAGTTTGACTGAAGACATTCCACACCAAAAATAATTGATTACTTATGGATACACCTATTATATCAAAATAACAATATTTAATTAATTAAAAAGAACATAAAATCTGGTCAAAGGTATAGTAGATTCCTGCTTCGGAAAACCCTTTCAGACACATGGAATACATCAATACCCAAAGCGATATTGTTCACTTCTTCTTCAAATGTAGCAAATTTATTTTGTGGTAACATAATTATAATTGATATAAATTAACTTAGTTTAAACCACTTATTTATTGAAAAAAATCAACATGTTTCAAAGCCAATGGCTTCTTCATCAGCTTGATTGATTGTCAAGCCAATGGCTTCTTCATCTGATGAAGAAGAAGAAGAAGAAGCTTTGAAACATGTTGATTTTTTTCAATAAATAAGTGGTTTAAACAAAGTTAATTTATATCAATTACGATATTGTTCAGCATAGCGGTAGCTCTTCTAACAGGCATAACCATTGGTAGTTCGGTTCTGTATATTGGAATGTGAAGCAATCTATGCTGACGATGTCTAAGGTAATTATCAGGAATATACAAACCAATGCTACGTATAATTTCAGGACTATCGATCATACCTCGCAACAATCGATAAAAATGTGTAATCAAATACACATTCCTTCTAGTCTCTAAACTATTGTAGCCAAGCATACCCTGAAGAAACTCGGTTGGGAAGAGACAAGGATAATGCCCATACTCTCTCATGTAGAGATATCTCAGAAACTTCTTTTGGAGCTTTTCCACCATAAGAAAGTACTTGCTTTCGTGTGGCCCCCAGATCACCGAGCCACTCTCGAGTCTACTTCGCACTAAGGAGTTGTAAAGAGTTCTCAGTAGACGGGTATTAACGAAAACCCTGGCAGTGGCAGAACAAATCCTAACATTCTCAATCATTATATTATCAAATAACGTTTAACCGATAAAAATAACGATTTGATTAAGACTAATTCACACTTCAAGAAGATGTTTCCAAAAATCTGTATATAACGATTCATTATATAAAATGTAAAAATAATGTAACATGCAACACTGAGTGTACTAAACTTAATCATAAGTCTAACATTAAATATTTGGGAATTACAATTGACGAACATATTAAATGGCAAGACCATGTTAATCTGACCGTGGGAAGATTGAGAAAACTGATCTATGTATTATTAACCTACGCAATATATCGTACAAAAATACTATTAAAATGGTGTATTAAGCGTTGGTGCAGTCCCCCTTACAGTATGGTATTATTGGGTGGGGAGGGGCTTATAAGTCCACCGTACAGCCATTAATCGTAATGCAAAAAATTATTATTAAAACGATTCTCAAAAAACCTTTTGACTATCCCACTGTAAACGGATTTTCGACAACGATGAATTGTAACATTGCCCACATGTCTCAAATGATTTCTGTATAATAATAAAAAATTACTACTTCTAAAAGATTTCTGCTTTTATACTTTAATTTAGCTTGTAAATACTCCTCCCATAAGCTCGAGATTTGGCACATGTTATGGGGAGTATGTCTGTAAAAATGTTATAACATAGAATCAATTTATTATAAAAAACATGTGTCTACTGTATAAATAAATATAATAAAAAATAAAATAAAAATATCCACGTTCGAAGACGAAGATGAACGTACGGTTCATCATGTGATCATAATCGACTTGCTCCATTGTTAAGAAAGTTTCTGGAGGTTCTCGAAGTTTGATTTTAGTTCTTGGAGTAAGTTTAAGCGCCAGCGACATAAAGGCTGGGTTTATTCCTCGCTTGATCGGTGTTCTCGGCTCCTCGCGACGCTGGGCGCTCCGTAGGCTGATGCGTCAACCTAAATTCCCCCATACTGATAAATTATAAAAAAGTGTTTACAAGTTTATTCCTTTTTACCCCCTTTATATTAACTCGTGGCGTCTGCTTGGTTGCTTGCCGGCTTGCCGTCAAAAAAAACTTTGGATCGATTTTTGACCCTTTTCCCGTGATCCAATCGAGCTGAAACTTGGCAAGAGAAACAAACTAGACTCTTGGCGACGATCAAGAAAATCTATCAAATTTTATTTAAAAAAATTAATAATTATAGTATAATTACGGATTTTTAGAAATTTTATTGGTTTTTTCAAATTGGAATCATTAGAAAAGTTTGATTAGCAACAGCGGCCCGATAACGTCGCGGAATATTTTCTAAATTTAAATTACACCGTCGGTAAACATAATAGGTACTTCACCACGAATGTCGAAAATCTAAATTGACTGACAAATGTTTTCAGAATTTAATATTCAAAGCATGAAGTGTCTTATCAAAGTTCAAAACATCTGACATTTTAGAAATATATTAAATTACTGTAAGTTTAGTGTTATGTTATATGTTTTAATTTGTCTTTAATTGTTGTTATATTTTACAAAGAAAGGGAGTATAATAAAAACTTGGTTTTTATGGGTTGCTTTTTTAAATTTATTGTAGACAACACAAAATATTTTTAAAAATACATCAATTTTTTTTTTACAATATCCCAATGTCATTCCATCAAAGTCATCACTATCAATGATAATAATATTGAAAATGTAGATGAATACATATACCTAGGACACAAGATAAAAATGAATAAAGCTAACCAAACAGCAGAATTGCCAAGACTAATAATGAGCTGGGCTGCTTTTGGCAAACTCAAACATATCTTCGAGAACAAAGAGATCCCAATTAAACTAAAAAGAAAAGCCTTTGAATCGTGCATACTGCCAGTGATGACGTATGGAGTGGAGACTACGGCCCTTACAAAGAAAAGCGTAGAAAAGCTCAAATGCACGCAACGATCCATGAAGAGATCCATGCTTGGAGTAAGCCTAAGAGATAGAATTAGAAATGACGAAATTAGGCGCAGAACTAGAGTAGTGGATATCATGGATCGTGTAGCGAAGCTAAAATGGCAATGAGCAGGACATCTTGCAAGGCAAGATGCTACAAGATGGCCTCCCGGAGTTCTGAAATGGAGACCTTGGGAGAATAAAAGAGGCATCGGAAGACCTCAAAAGAGATGGGCCGGTGATATAGCCGCTGTGGGGGAAAGAAATGGCTACAATTAGCAAACAACAAGGAAGGATGTAAAGGGAAGGAAGAGGCCTATATCCAGCAGTGGAGAGAAGAAAGCTGATGAATAAGAAGAAGAAGAATGTCATTTCATGTGTCACGCGTCGGAAAATGCTTTGGAATGTCAATTTTTTTACAAATCGGGGGCTTGTGTAATAGTTTTATTCGGAATACAAATGTTCAATTTCTATTGTTAAAAAATCATTACAGGGTTATTTGGAAAACATTAATAACCTTGCAATAACTATATTCCTGCCTTGATTATAAGCCGAAAATGTTCAAGCAATCATGACCATGAATTTGCATTTTTTTACCAATATTTCTGACTTATTTTTTGTAAACTTGGACTATCACTACAGTAACTTATATCGAATATGAAATATTCTTTCCCTTTGGTGCAATGAAGATCAAATAAAATAATAAAAACTAATAATAATGGGAAAACCCTATTGGAATTCGTAGGTTTTTATGTTAGTTTTTTGTTGGTCGTATCAGGGTTGCTGAATATAGAGTTGATATGACCAACAAAAAACTAACATCGTCGCTTGTCCAACACACGCTCGAAGAAGGCCACAGCATAAACTTTAAAAATACACGAATAATAGCGAACGTCCAAAATGAAACAGTAAGGATATTTAGAGAAGCTATAGAGATATATAAAAGAATTAATATTATCAACAATAGATATGATGGTATACGTCTCCCAACGGCATGGAAAAAACATTTTATTCAACAGAAGATTTCATAGTAAAAATAATACATGAATGCGCAAAAATAAATTAAATACAACCACCGAACAGATAAGTATCGACACAATGGAGACAACATCGAGTACAAAGCGCATCACAAGGAGCCAGAAAAACGCCATTAAGGCCAACAACGGACGGGAACACCCAATATTTAATATTCCCAAAAACCATTAAGGCCAATAATGACCAAAGTACCCAAATTTAGATTTTGACTTGTCAGACCTCACTTGGTAATAAGCTTCCGATACGAACGGACGTGCTCGCACTGCCCCTCGTGAAGATGCCTGTTGTGATTCAGGCGAAACGTCGGTTGACGAATAGTCCTTCTGAGGACCAGATTTTGACGCGGGTTGAGACGGCCTTACGGATTACTAGAAGCTTTACGGATTACTAGAAGCCGAGCAAAACTCATTAATGGCGTCGCTGGAGAAACCCACTACTCCACAAACACCTGACGCAGAATTTTTCAAACTTTCACTTGACGGTGAGCTCCGGACCCAAACGGTTGTACGCTTTTTGGAGAAGCAGCTCATCGACAAGGCGCCCTGAAGATGAACAGTGAGATCTGTTCGAAACGTCGGCAGACGACTGGTCCTGACGACCAGAATTTGACGCGGGTTACCTCCAAAGTAGTTAGAACTAACACATATTGTACCCGTGAAAGCCTTCGATTAACATATATAATATATATAGGTATATATATATATATATATATATATATATATATATATTATATAGATATATATATATATATATATATATGTATATTGATATCTTGCATTTTTACGGTATTCACCGATCAAAATGTAGTAGTTCGGTAGACGGACAAGTGACCGCCGCAAATGCAATAAAGAAATGGCAATATCCGGTTGCATTCCTCCACCGTGGGAGATGCATCCGGCAAGACTCGCCGCGAGCAAAAAGTTAGGTGGCCGCGGCTGCTCGGAACTTCATCTGAGTCACCGCCTAGACGTACCACTTACACAGACGAGTTCCCACCCACACACCAGTTTCGTTTCACGGATATGACGTCTTTTGCCCCGCGGGAATATCAAAGGTAAATAAATGATGTCCTCAATTGCAACTAGAGCCTCCAAATATTCGTGATTCCAACTATTCGAATGTCGAATAGTTAATGACAATATATTCGAATATATTCGTAAAATTTTTAAGAAAGGAATAATTTACTTCGGATGATAAATACATACTTTATATTTAAAAAAAAAACACAATAATTGTAGTAGGTTATAAAAAAAACAACAAAAAATATATTGAAAAATAATGTTGAATTAAGAAATACAAATAAATAAAAACACAAAAAAAATATCTCGATAACTGACAAAATTTTAGATATGTTTAGGTATATCTTCATATCTCACACCCCACGTGCAAGTTTTTTTGAAAATTATTTTGTATATAACTTCTTGTTTGTCGGCTCAAATATTTATGAAATACTAAAGAATAATAGAAAGCCGACAAAACAAAGTGTATTAAACGTAAGTGCTTATTGTAATAAAACTATAAAGATAAGTAAAAAAAAGGCAAATGCAAAAGATATCCCACTTCATTATATAGTCCATAGCGGTATACCTGAAATGACTTTCGTCGCTTGCAAATGACTTTCAGGGTTCGTAAACCTTTGTTTTATTTGGAAAAATCTTATGTTATAAATATGATCGAATACTTTTTAAAGTATTCGAATAACGAATACTTAAAAACAGGCGAATGTATTTGAGGTTCAAATATTCGAATATTCGGATTGGGGGCTCTAATTGCAACCATTTCATGATCCATTGTAGCGTAATTACATACTTGCAGTGAATTGGCTCACACATCCTTTAATTAGGCGTGCAAGGAATGCACCAACCTCCCGGAGAAGCCTACAAGGGGAGGCATTTCGAACTGCTCACTACTAGTGTGATACGAATTAGAAATTCTGTAGTGGCTAGACTAACAACCCATGCCACGCACGGTTTGGAAGGTATATTACAACTAGCTGTAACCCTTAAAAAATGACGAAATTTTCACATGCCCGTTCCTAAAGAATTATTATTTGTTTATTTATAGCCGACACCAATGAAATAGTAATAGTGACCTTTATCAAAATATTTGAACATTTAAAAAAAATTATATATATACTATATATATATATATAATATATATATATATTATAGTATCTTTTTGGCGGTCGAGATGCGATGCGGCGATGGCAGCACGCGTTAGGCGGCCGGTTCGGGTTTGCTGGCCCGGATTCAAGTCCCATCTCCGGCCGTTTAATTTGTTTTTACTCCCTTTCTTTTAACTCGTGGCGTCTGTTTGCTTGACGAAAAAACTTTGGATCGATTTTTAACCCTTTTCCCATGATCCAATCGAGCTGAAACTTTGCAAGCAGACTCGTGGCGACGATCAAGAAGATCTATCAAATTTTCGTTAAAAAATAGTAATAATTATAGAGTAATTTTGTATTTTTCAAATTTTTAATGGTTTTTTTTCATACAAGTTGTATGGAGATTCCGACGCATAAGGTAGACACGAAACCCGAAAATGAGAAAGGGAGTATTGTAAAAACTTCGTTATTATGGGTTACTTTTTTTTTAGTCGTGAATTCGAACGAAATAACGGAGTAGCGAGGTCATTATACAGCGATTAGATACCTATGCAAAAAACTTCAATAAATTATACTTTAAACGAAACTCATCCTTCTAAAATATATGGCATATCAGAGCGATTAATTTTGGTTGCAAGGCAAATAGTACATCCGTTTTCACCGGATGTTAACTAAGTGAGTCATCTCATTTGCGAAAGTTTCGAGAAATATTTTAAAACAATGCGTGGGGACTTAAAAGTGGTAAAATAGTAACATTTGTACGGGCGTTGAAAAAATTATGTTAATACATAATTGTTGATCTTATATGAATTTTGAAATGCAGTAAGAACTTTTAAAAATATGTCATATACAAAATGTCAAACATATGACAATATTAATTGACAATATGACAATATTAAGAGTTCTCATACAGTCATATTGAAACCAGTAGATATTTAAAACAATCAAAGTGGGTTATATTAATTGTGCTATTTTATTTAATGTGTAATATAGCATATTTTTACGACAGTTATATTTTTTGCGTAATTGTTCTGATTTGTTTTATTCATTCTGATTTTAATAGGTTAATAAAATATTTATCAATATTCACACAATTTTTATTTTTACCAGTGCATTTATAATAGGTACGGTTAAAAAACGATGTCAATATTTTAATAAAAAATCCAATAATTGTGTGTAATGAAGAACTTCAGCAATAATATTTAAAAATAATTTAAGAAGAACAAAATACGTTATTCATTTTGATATTTCGACATTTATAAAACATGTAGGTGTAATTAATAAAATTTAAGTAGATACATACAAACAATAAAATCTTTTTTTTTAAATGTCAATCTACAAAGTTACTGAATCAATTAAAAAAATAAGTCAATATTGTTTGTTAGAAAGTAAAATAACTTTAAACGAAGGAAGTTTTCGATCGGGTTAAATTTCATGAATTCCGTATTCATCGTAAGCATACTAGAGAAAACTCGGTAAAAAACATAAAAAAGTTTTACAACGGTTGTAAAAACTCAAATATATACAACTTACAAAAAAATTGATAAACGTGGTATTCTATCATGGGTGGAATGGTGAACGTTACATTGTGTAAAGTGATCATTTAAGTCAGCCGTACTAGTCTAAAAGAAAATAAAATATAAATGTAATTTTTATTTTCATTGTGTAAAATGATCACTTAAGCCAGCTGTAATGAACACCCAAAGACTTCCACACCTACTTTCCTGTAAAAAATATAATTTCGTCTCTGTGAGACATCTATAACATAACAAGCAAGAATCGGCCACAAATGCTCCATCTACTGTCGGATAATAGGCATGATGACAGTATTAAAGAATTAAAGTATAAATGATTTTAGAGAAGAAAATATTTTGAAAGAATTTTATAAAATGATCCAGTTTTAATAGTTTGTGCAATCCGCCATTTTAGCTGAAACACTGGTCAGAGCAAATGACGTCACGCCTCAGTACCCGTCACCGTGTCTTTGAACCGTTGCCATAGACACAATGCAATGTTTACTGAGGCTTGACGTCACGTAGACGAAATGACAACTGCGGGCGTTTTTGCGCGAAATTAAAATTATGTAGATGAAAATGCAATTATTTGCGTAAAAACTTAATTTATTACTGAAATAATGTTATTTTCGGTAATAGTAGACGTGTACCTACAATATAGAATGTTACTAGCTGTGCCCGCGCGTATTCGCACGCGTAGATTTTTAGTATACTTTTAGGATCGTCATAGAACTTTCGCGGACCTTTTAGAACATCCTCCTTCCAGAACTTTCAAGAAATTTATCGAATATACAGGAACTTTCTAGACACACCGACACATTTCGCCACTCTGTTTAGAACCTTACAGAACTTTCGGGAATTTTAGAGAACCTTCTCCTTCCAGAACTTTCTAGAGCACGTTTTTCCGGAACTTTTTAGACTCACCGACACAGTCGGCGCGCCTAATTTGAAACAATCTGAAGCATTTGCGGCCTTCCCATAACAAAACAATGTGCTAGAAAGCAAATTTTTGTCACCCACTCCCACCCACGCACAGCCACCCTCACCAAACTCGCAAATTTTCGATGCGACACCAAGGGCTATCCACCACCCTAACCACCGGTGGGTGGTTGTGGAGAAAACTTGGCGGGTAGGGAAACACGGGTTTATTTATAATAATTTATATCTATATATACTATACTATACTCTATATATATAATATATATAGATAATTAAAATATCCTTACGATATATGACCAACAGAATCTATATCATCTCTCTAATATTTGCTTACTTTTGCTTCCAACTTTGTCACAATGATATATAATAATATATGATCTTTCCCCCGACCCCCCCTTTCATTATATATATATATATATATATATATATATTATACGAATATATAATGAAAAAAGAGAAATACACAAATATCAAATAATAAAACTGAAAAATTAAATGCTGGAACCTGGATTTGAACCACGGACCTCTGTGTTTCGCGCACAGCGTGTTACCAATTTCACTATCCCAGCGACTTAACAAGTCGTCAATATTTGATAGTTATATGTTTCTCTTTGAATTATTAATTCACTTATTTATATTATTCCATTTTTATTCGGGAAGTAATCGACTGTTTACGAGAATATCAAACGAAGCTTTGACGTCTTCTCGCTAGTCGATTTCCGAACAATGGAAGTATTCTTTGCTAAACTGCAAATAGAGTATATATATTATTAAACATATTTTTTCATTTATTTAAGGAACGAGTCCCGTAATATTTAATACGAAATAAATAAATGAAATAAAGAGAAATACACAAATATCAAATAATAAAACTGAAAAATTAAATGCTGGAACCTGGATTCGAACCACGGACCTCTGTGTTTCGCGCACAGCGTGTTACCAATTTCACTATCCCAGCGACTTAACAAGTTGTCAATATTTGATAGTTATATGTTTCTCTTTGAATTATTAATTCACTTATTTATATTATTCCATTTTTCGCTGTGCGCGAAACACAGAGGTCCGTGGTTCGAATCCAGGTTCTAGCATTTAATTTTTCAGTTTTATTATTTGATATTTGTGTATTTCTCTTTATTTCATTTATTTATTTCGTATTAAATATTACGGGACTCGTTCCTTAAATAAATGAAAAATATGTGTAATAATATATATATAATGATTTCAAAATCTGTCATCATGCCTATTATCCGGCAGTAGACGGAGCAGTGGCCCATTCGTGTGTGTATCACACAAATATTAAATAAAAATTCTTACTATATTTAATAGTAAGCAGTTCTACGATAAATGTGACTGCCATGAGGAGGGCACTACACGTCAATTATTAATAGCTTACCGGTTAACCACACAAGCGCTAGTATGTGTGTTATCGCTACATTAGATATTACGGATGTACATAAAGTTAGCCTCAAGTAAGGAGTTCTACAATAAATGTGACTGCCATGAGGAGAACACTACACGTCAATTACTAATAGCTTACCGGTTAACCACACAGCGCTAGTATGTGTGTTATCGCTACATTAGATATTACGGCTGTACATAAAATTAGCCTCAAGTAAGGAGTTCTACAATAAATGTGACTGCCATGAGGAGAACACTACACGTCAATTACTAATAGCTTACCGGTTAACCACACAGCGCTAGTATGTGTGTTATCGCTTCATTAGATATTACGGCTGTACATAAAGTTAGCCTCAAATTTCCGCAGCCCTGGGCCCGAGGGTATGACGCACGAGCATGCACGCCACTGATGAAGTACCGCTCGGAATCAAATCACTCCCAGCAGGAATGCACATCAAAGAGATTCCGCGGTAATCCCACTCGGCTGGCTGGGGGGAGGAGGGGGCGTAATTCGGGGGAACACTGGCGGGAGACCTCCGCTTCAGCGAAGGGAAAAACTTCATTTCAGAATGAAGACTTCAACACGCGCACGTTCACCAATTTGAACACTACAATGTGTGCGCTTCATTTGCAGTTTTGCTGTTTGCAGTGTGTATTTTGCACACATGTGCGCTCCTGTAGTGAAAATACAATGTATCCATTCACTGAACACTACATTTTAGTAGGCTATTACAATGTAGTGTGAATTGAATCAGATGATGGGTACTGGGTACACTTCACACTACAATGTAGTGTGAAGTGAATAGGTACATTTTGCGTTGTATTACGAGCACGTATTGAAAATATACATCACAAAATTGTTCGGTTTTTTGATATTTAGTACACTATATCACAGTATACCCAGAACAGTACTTTATCTCCGGCCTGTCGGCGAGTTATTAGCCTACTCTTGCATTGACGCTAGGGTTGTCACTTTATTTTTACTCCCTTTCTTTTAACTCGTAGCGTCTGAGATTCCGACGCACAAGGTAGACACGAAGCCCGAAAATTTCTGTAATTAGTATACCTAGTTTCTGCACTTACATTCTAAGAACGCTGATTAACATCAACATAGACTTTTAAAAACTCACAGTCATTGTGATAATCAACACACCTTTTTAGTAAAGCACCACAAACATACAACCACAAAAGGCATTTTTTTTCAGTAAGCGCATTTTTTTTCTTAAGCGGCGGCTGCTCGCGCGAATGGCACCGAAGGCACGGCCCTTACTGCCGCCGCGCCGCCTTGTGCCCCCATATTCTATGTCAATGTGTGCGTCACAGTGCGTGCGTACACGGCGCCGAGCACGCACGCACACATTCTAATGGGTAGCGGCCAGTTTGTATGAAGACGTATTACTGTTCTTAGTATACTGTGACTATATTTACTTTTTCGTGAGTTTAGTTGTTTTTTATTTTTATTATCGCTATTTATTAAACATTTTTGAATTGCATAAGTGAAACATTTTAATAACATACGACGACAGTGTTTTCGTAAGTTAAAAAACTAACCCAAAAAAACCTAGTTTTTACAATACTCCCTTTCGCTTTGAATCAGGTTTCGTGTCTAATTACACGCTTCGGGCTAATTACTCATATATAATGATTCCGATTTGAAAAAGCCATTAAAATTTCTAAAAATCCAAAATTATACTATAATTATTAATTTTTTTAAAATGAAAATTTGTTAGATCATTTTTATCGTCGCCACGAGTCTGCCTGCAAAGGTTCAGCTCAATTTGATCACGGGAAGGGGTTAAAAATCGATCCAAAGTTTTTTCTTCAGACAAGCAAGCAAACAGACGCTACGAGTTAAAAGAAAGGGAGTAAGTTGTATGGAGAATCCGACGCATATGGTAGACACGAAACCAGAAAATGAGAAAGGGAGTATTGTAAAAGCTTGGTTTTTATAGGTTACTTTTTTTAAAGCCCTTTTGTTTATTTTTACCTTTATTTTATTTTTACTTCCCGCGAAAGCGTTGTTCTATATGACATTACATGCGTTAAAGATTTTATATTAATAAATATATTATATGTATATATTCATATGTACGTTATAATATTATACTTTAGAAGGATCATCTTTTTCAACTGCGGTTTTTGTATGACATTGCATAATATGTCAAATATTTTAATCAAAACGGCAGACGGCATTCATTTGTTAAAAATGTCCTTAGGTTTTCACGGCCGTTCAGAATCTTCTGTGTATAGTTTTCTGGGATGGGATTTCTGGGATTCTGCCGTGTATATGTGACCTCTCTGGCCAACGTTTCGGATCAGCCCTGATGATGGACCCTGCAATGGGATCCGAAACGTTGGCCAGAGAGGTCACATATACACGGCAGAATATCCCAGAAAACTATACAAAGAAGTGCATTCATTTGTGTTCGCGTGTCGCATCTGTCAGCTGTCATCTGTTGCAGGAACGGCCGGAAGCAAACTAAACGGAAGTAGCTCTGTACACACCTTTTGAACGCAGGAGTGACAGCGACAGGAGACAGGACTTTTCACTCCCACACATTTGTATTGAAGTTTGTAGTAAATGTCTACCATGTTTTCTCGAATATAATACAGGTCTTATACTAATTTCATAGCCAAAAAAACGAACTAGGTCTTCTTATTTTCGATGTAGGTTTTCATTTTTGTAAGGAAATCCAAAAGTACAAAACAAGTTACACCCAACTCTCGTTTTATACGGTGGATACGTTCCAGCAAAATCCGTGTAAAAGAAAACCTCGCATTGTGAACATAAATAAGGTTTATCCTCAGTATGCGTAAGCGCATGAATTTTTAAGCTTGACTTTTGATTACAAGAATAATTGCATTGTGAACAAGAAAAAGGTTTTTCACTAGTGTGCAAAAGGACATGTCTTTTTAAATTTGATTTCTCAATGTACGAATAATTGCATTGTGAACATGAAAAAGGCTTTTCCCTAGTGTGCTTATATGTTTTTTAAATCTGACTTTTGCTTGCAAGAATAATTGCACTGTGAACATAAACAAGGTTTATCCTCAGTAAACGTACGTGCGTAATTTAGTAGGTCTTATTTTCGAAGTAGGTCTTATATTAAAACCATCCTGAAAAATCGTGGTAGGTCTTACTTTCGAGGTAGGTCATGTATTCGAGGAAACACGGTAGGAAAAAATGTGTGAAGTGTGCGCTTCAGTACAATGTAGTACTACATTGTACTGTGCGGGCCCATCGCTACTCCGCTCGTTGCGGAAGTTCGCCCAGCGCCGTGTCACGTCGTGCGGCTGTGGACTCGTTTAAAATTTAACCGATTCCGAGTTTACCTTACACTCCTGCTGCTGCTCTGAGCGAACAAAGAAAAAAAGCATTCTCTGTTGCGTGATCGATCCACTCAGCTGCCTGCGCTAGAGCGAGAGGACGCGGTATAACTAGAGCCTCCAAATACTCGTGATTCCAACTATTCGAATATCGAATAGTTAATGATGATATATTCGTAAAATTTATAAGAAAGAAATAATTTACTTTGGATGATAAATACATTCTATATATTATAAAAAAACATAATAATTGTAGAGAATTTATTTATTTTAATTTTAAAAAATATATGTTACAAAAAACAACAAAAAAATATATTGAAAAATAATGTTGAATTTAGAAATACATATTAAAAAAAAACAGAAAAAATATTTTTTATTTTTTTTATATACATAGATATATAAAAACAATAAAAAAATAAATACAGACGAGTCAGTATTCTCTCGATAAGTGACAAAATTTTAGATATGTTTATATTACTTTATATCTCACACCCGACGTGCAAGTTTTAAAAAAAATTATTTTGTATATAACTTCTTTTTTGTCGGCTCAAGTATTTATGAAAAAGCCGACTCCACCGTTGACCAAAACCATAACCGTAAGTGCTTATTGTAATACAACTATAAAGATAAGCATGACTTTAAAAAAAAGGCAAATGCAAAAGAAAAGAAAGGCAAATGCGTCTTTATATAGCCCATTTCAAATGACTTTCAGGGTTCGTAAAACTTTGTTTCGTTTGGAAAAATATTAAAAATCTTATAATATAAATATGAGCGAATACTCTACGAATACTATTTAAAGTAATCGAATAACGAATACTTAAAAACAGGCGAATATATTCGAGTTTCGAATATTCGGATTGGAGGCTCTATATAACCCACTAAAAATGACTGCTCTCACAAATGTACCGGTACACTTTGCATCCGGTACCAACTATCCCAATATCGAATATCCGTCTGCCCGTTACTAGTCACTAATTACGCCCGGCACCCGAGTGTGACAGGTGAATTGATGAGCGGGTCAGGTAACACGCAAGGGTCGTTATAAACGGTCGACTTCTGACGATTCCGACCCCGTGGCTCTGATAAATACACATTTGCGCTTACCGTATCAATAAATGAAACAATAATTTTATTGCGTGTCTGTCAGTCCGTAACTTCGTGTAACTTCGTAATTTCGTTCGAATTTACGGCTAAAAAATCAAATTAAACGGCTGGAGATGGAGCTTGAACCCCGGACCAGCAAACCCAAACTGGCCGCTTAAGCATTTTTGCTACGCCGCCTCTCCGTGGACCGTCAAAAATATACTTTAAATATATATTAGCGATTAGCAAAGACGTGAACCAATTTTTCGTCATTTTTGACTGGTTACAGCTATTAATTTAGATAAAATGTTTTATTGAAAAATTTAACAGATGATAACTGTGCAGTATTGTGACAAATGTATTTTTATGTAAGGCTTATAATTTAGAAGTTCGATTAATATTTGCTTTAATTATTTTGCTGATTAAATACTAATAATTAAAAATGCTCTTAGGTGTTCAATCTTAGGTTGCTCAAAATCTTCTTTGAGTTTTCTGGGGTAGTTTGCAGTGTTTCTATAATCGTTCTGACCGAAATTTCGGAACTCATTGTAGGGTCTATCATCAGGGATAATGTGTTGTCATGAGTGTTGATGTTGCTGTCAGTTATCGCCTTGAAATATAGTGTCGAAAGCAGGGTATCTCCTTTTTTATATATATTTATTAGAGACACTAACAGGATAATAGGTTCATGATACTCTAATAATAAAATATTATAAATGAAGACTATGTCCATTATCCCAATTACAAGTGTCTTCGGCACGCTCTAGTAACATCTATTTTTGCATTTAAGTATATTTTACATGTAAATTTATGTGTATTGTATATTTAGTGCTTGAATATAGTGCGATTAGTATTTAGTAAATAATTGATTTAATGGATCTATAGGTTCAGGTCATCGTTTAGAAAATGGATGTTGTGTATGAGTGAGTTTTTGAACGATGATAAGGTATCTGCAAGAATATCAGCATCAATGTTAGGGTCAGCACAATACATATTATATGTGCGACACAACCTTGTGATGGGAGAAAAGTAACCAAAATTATTAGTGTGCTGTCTTATTCTAAAGAACTCCGGGATTCTTATATGGGGTTTATCATGGAAATTTATGTTAGATAGAGAAAGAGAATCAATAGCTCCGCTGAGAATTTTGTGTAGCACAACGAGATCGGATATTTTCCTTCGGGACTCAAGTTTGTGCATCTTGAAAAAGGCGAGTCGATCTTCGTAGCTGTGAAGGTTATTGTGTTGACCAGCTTTGTGTGACAAAATACGTAGAAACTTTTTCTGCACTCTAAGTGAAACGTGGCAATACTGTGTCGGAGACATGATTTTTCAAGAGTTGTCTCGTGTTATGTGCATGTTTAATCTATTGTCGGATCACGAACTTTGCGGAACCTGCGACGAGATCGGTTTTGAAGTTTTGACTGATTTGGTATCATGGTATCCAACATGAATACGTTTACGGCAGTTTCTTTTCATTTACGATGTTATTAACACAATACGTGTGTTAACATCTCAACGTTCGCCCTTGCCTTCTGCGACATTACCTCCGTTTTTATGACTATACACGGATTCGCAAACAGTATTAACGGCTGAAGGCGTGGGGGTAATTAACTAGGATGTATTTTGCGATGATTCTAACAGTACCTAGACAATCATAGCCATTTATAAATATTTTTATTTAGTTTATCTATAAATCAACCCCCATAACCCGTAATGCGTTTCATTACAGTACCTAATTGGACCTCATGGCTTATCGTAGTGTTACAAAATATGTAACAAAAAATTAATAGCGGTTTCATCATAAGAATATCATCAAAATTTTTGGGTGGCTCTTTTTTGTGTGTAAATACAATCTATTTAACAAATTAAAGCTAAAAGCAAGTGTTAATTGTGAGATCTCAAATGTTACATATCATATGCGACTACCGTAAGGCTCGCTCGTTCTTTCTTTACACGAATGTGGTGTCTAGTGTATTCAATATTTTAACATACACACACTTCTTGTTCTTCTTCTTATGGTGTCATCTCCTGTCGGATCATTCTGGCGTTTACGATTTTATTTACCGCCGCACGGAACAGCTCAGTCCAGTTACACTTATACCAGTCCCTCAAGTTACGCAGCCATGAGAAGCGGCTCCTACGCATCTTTTATCACTTATTTCCCCCTGGATGATGAGTTGGTTTAGATTATATTTTTGTCCAGCTTTCTTATCTTGGTAGTTCACAGCACGTCTCGGTCTTTTTCCATACGCCGGAGGACTTCATCATTCGTCACTATATCCACTCAGGAAACTTTCAATACGCATATAGACGCATAGGCATATGAATATATAGAGATCCACTCCTCAAAGCCTCGACTTTGTGGATTATTTCTGTCCACTTGGACACTAAACATATACACTAGAATACGCCTAAAATGGTTTTTCAATTTTTACTCCTTTTATAGACTAGTTTTGTATTAAAAATATTTTTATTGATATGTTCAAATAACACAATTACTTGATTTTGTCCACAGAGGTATGATTATTTATGACAAAACTATTTAGATGGGAACCGTGTATGGAGGTCTTTCTAGGGTGGACCAGGACTTATGACCTGTATAAGCTGGCTTAAGGGGGGGGTAAGGTATTTAACTTTTTTTTTTGGCATTTTATTTTTAATTTTTTAAATGAATGTATAACATCGCAAAAATATTGTGTCAAAATTTCAAGTCAATCGGAGCAAAATTGACGAAATTGTTAACATTTGAGCGATACTCAGACTGATTTTCTATACCTGCTCGGGCATCTAAGAGACGCGCTCACCTGAGGGCTACCGGACGTGCTATTGTATTGGAAGAATTTTGCATAGACAAGGACAAAAAGATGCTTATGATGAAAGCTCTTTGCTGTGTGAACATGGCATCGACGATTATGTGTAAGTATAAAATAAGTGTCGAGTTTTATTTTGAATTTTACAGTGTGCAAAACTTTAAAGCGTTTTCCCCACATCTCACGTTTTCAAAGTCGTCCATCATAACTTCAAAACTACTGCACCGATCCTTTTGAAATTTTGAACACTATTTCTGTACATAATTTACAAGGTAACGCTGGAGACTTTTTTTCAAATTTGTTATTAATTTTTATTTTTTAATAACAAATTAGTCGATATTTTTCGCAAAAAATCGCGTTTTTCCCTTCAAAGTGTTCCAAAAAATTGAAAAATTGAAATTTCAAAAAACTCTCCCAGCGTTACCTGGGAAAACCTATTATCTAACGAATGAACTTTGATTTTTTGATTTCAAATGATCTAGCACCAAGTTATGATGGACACCGCAATTCTACTTTTTTCCGAGACACGTCCGAATAATTGCTGCCATTACCGTATTTTTTAATATTTTGTCTTGAAAATTTTACACAATATTCTTCAAATGTCATACTTTAATGTATCATCGGTTTTAATAAAGAGATTTTAACTGTGTCGTCACAAAAACATGCCTTTTTTTGTACGAATTAACCTTACCCCCCCCCTTAAGGGATCTCTTTACACAATGTAAAGTTCACGGTTTCCACCGTAAGAACACCCACACAATATCAAAATTGTGTACGTTATATACATACACATATAAAAATTATACATAAAAAATCAGTTTATTACAATGAATGAACTTTGCTACAGATATCTACATTCCTTTCAAAAAGTAATTCACTTTTTCCTGCGCAATATAGGACCCGACCCGTCGTACAAATATACAATTTACAATATACTTTTATTTATAAGGTCCTAGTATAAAATAGTATAGATAAAACGGAAGAAGTGAATAAATATGCAAACAATGATTTTATCAGCTCAAAAAATATATAATACGCAGTTAAATCAATTTAATTTAAACAATAAGTTTTATTTTTCAAATCAGTGTCTATTTTTGCGATATTTTTTGCACGAACTACTTAAATTCCAGTAATTAATTATCTATCTGATAGTTTCTAGTTTCTCTATTGTTAAAATTAATCTTGGTATCCGAAGCAAACAAAAGCTCATTCTCGAAAAATTGTTTATTAAAAAATTAAAACAATTCACTTTGTTTGAACCACTAATTTTGTTTTAAAACACAATGTTTCGGGAATCAACGGGCCCTTCTTCAGGGGGATACAGTTTACAGGATACAGGAGATACAGATTCAGGAGGTATATTGAAGACTACTTACAAGTATAGAGCATAAATTAGAAAGTATAGTATAATAGTAATTTAGACATAAAAATAATCAAACTCTCTTTACTAACAGTCACCTTTTAAATATGTTCTCTTATTAATTTTTTATGTATACCTCTGATTGTCATATGCTTTTGTTTCTTGCTTAACTTTCATATTTGTCTTTGATTGTCTATGTTTTTGTTTCCTTATTGGAGAGTTATCTATGCCTGAATATTTTCTTTGTTTGTTTTGTTTCAATGACTTTCTAATTTATGCTCTATACTTGTAATTAGTTTTCAGTATACCTTGTATCGTCCTGAAGAAGGGACCGTTGGTTCCCGAATTAAATCTAGTGTTTTAAAATAAAATTAGTGGTTCAAACAAAGTGAATTGTTTTTAATATTTTTAAAAAATGTGGGTTAACACTACACTTTTTATTCCACTATATATTTATTTTGAATTGTTAGAACGTTTTCGGGATTTCTCCCATTGTCAATAACAACATGTTTACAACTAAATTAAAAATAATTCGAGATAGTATTTATACGGATTGGGTGGATGTAATGGCGGTGGGGGTCGGGGGCGGGGATAGAATGGATAGGAGTGGAGAGGTTATGGGTGGTATCTGGATGTTGATTATATTTCTATTATTTATTTTATTATTATTAATTTCTAAGATCTCCAAGATGTCCATTCTTCTTCCTTTACTGCATCCATATAACAATTTCGAATCAAACTTATGTCCCTCCATTCTGGCATGCTCTGCCATTTCTGAATTTAAACTAAAGTTTTTTTAAATTATTTTTTTTTTAAACTAATTTTTAATTCATTTTTTAAATTGAATTGTTTAGATTTTTTCATAATTTAAAATGTTACCACAAAGTGAATTTGCATTCATTGAAGAAAAAATGGTTTGTTTGTAAATATATTATTATAAATACTCAAATATCTTATTCCAAGGAAAGTGTATGAACAATTATGAATAAAATTTAATGAAACACATGCAGGAAACAATGTCCATTGAAATTCACATCCAATGAACTAAGTGTGTAGTGTACAAATCTCGTTTGCTGCAAATAGCGCAGTGTCGCTGTTTCCACGTGTAGGCTGGCGAGCGACCCTTTTCAATTTATTTTCAACCTTTTAAGGCGATTGGTGCAGCCATTGAAACTGTTTTCCATCTGATCAATCGAATTGAGATTAAACCGGCGGCCTATCTGAAGGACAGTCTGACATTAAATTTACTAAAAGTTGTATACGTCAACAAACTGCGGGAAGGTTAGCTACTAGTATAATGATATGCTCTATGCATTATATGCAGTCGTATAAATATTTTAAAAAGTGCAAAGTTATGAAACGTTTACTTGTAATTTTTAAATCCGATCTCGGGGAGAGGTATTGTTAATCCGAAGATTGAGCATATATTTCGTCATGCCCGGGGTTAGACAGAACATTTTGGTCTAGCAAGAAAGACATAAGTCTATGTATAGAATTTTACAATTATAAATTACGTGATAGATATTACTTTTTTTATATTAAAACTGTCACGGGACACGGCCATCGGAGGCAAATGAAACACTAAAACAATTCAAACTTTTATTCATTGCACAAAGATACTGGATGCGAATTTAAATAGAGCACTATTCTTAAATTCACTGTCATTTAATGTTTCTATAATATTTCACACATTTATTATTCAATTAGTATTTCGCACTAATTATCTCTAGTCACTCGTCCGTAGAACACTTTTTATTACGCTGTTTCTATCGCATCGATCACTTTCGAGAATATTCCTCTAAATTTTTGCACGTAGGTACTTCGTCCGATATCTGTCACTCGGTTTTCAATCGCTGGTCAAACTGCTGTCGTCGCAGGTTTGTTAAGCGTCCACAATGACTGCTCCGCGCGGCACTAGCTTCGATTTTTTATACAAAACATGATAGTTTCGAGATGCCTCGAGAACTTTCTTCACACTTTAGCGATTCAGTTGGTTGTAGATTCATGTAGAATGTTCGAGAGACTTCGGTAATGTGTTTTTACAACGGGTTTTTGACTCTCGTGACAACACTGGTGATGAACCAGTATAATATAGATATTGATTCAACACAAAGTCATTATTTATATAGTATGATGTGACGTTATAAGTGTCATTGTTGATGTCAGCAAACCAAAAAATATCTCATATACCTTCATATTTATTATGAAAAGTCGTCGACTTGTTTTCGTAGTTGATCACTATTTATTACCTCTCTGTAGAGATTTTTTTTTATACTTTCGGTATGCTAGCAATCCTTGTCTCTTTTTCTCACCGAAATAAAAATCTTAGAGATTTTCGCATATTTTTTGCATTACTTTTTAGTTTTAATTTATGCAGATAGACTACCTTATTTTTTGTTTACATCAATTTAATAAAACATTTTCAATAAAAATATAATTTGAAATAATCATATGTTGATATAAATGCCTGCCACTATTCGTTGGAGCATTTTTTCGATATCATTTTGTTTGTCACATATAAAAGCTGTCATCATTAAAAGAAGACACTTGATATTGGCGCCATTAAAACATACTGAAAGATTTTTTGTCTTCATCCTGACAACGATGTTACATAAAGAATATCGTAGAGCTCGTACTGTTTATAGTAGACTGCGCACAACATCAATATTTTTTGGACATAAACAATCTAAATCTATAATATAATATGTATAAGCAATATAAATCTATAATGTAATTGAA
Organism: Agrypnia vestita; assembly: GCA_016648135.1. NCBI lineage: Eukaryota > Metazoa > Arthropoda > Insecta > Trichoptera > Phryganeidae > Agrypnia > Agrypnia vestita. Next base: position 3,123 of record JADDOH010005300.1, on the reverse strand, counting down.
AGATTTGGCAGATACTTTGTGGTGCAGACAGACACACTCGTGGTGCAATATTATAATTTGAAATATGTTTTATTTGAACGTTGTAATACACACACAATATGAGTTATTAGTTACTAGTATAGTTTCGAGAGGAGCAGTACCTCTCATCATCAGGTATAGATAATAACTGATGATGAGAGGGACTGCTCATATTGTGTGTGTTTTACGAAGTTTAAATAAAAGGTATTTAAAAAAAATCTAAATTTAAATTATGTTTCACGAGAAGTCGTATCAAAAATTAACGATTTTATATAAAATGTTATATAAAAGGAATTTAGAAATGCTATATATTAGGTATTAAGTTGCAAAAAAGAGTAGAGTTATCAAAAATAAAGATTAACGATTTTATATAAAATGTTATATAAAAGGTATTTAGAAATGCTATATATTAGGTATTAAGTTGCAAAAAAGAGTAGAGTTATCAAAAATAAAGATTAACGATTTTATATAAAATGTTATATAAAAGGTCTTCAAGTTTGTGTTTACTGGGGTATTATGCCGTGTTGTTACAACCTTTCGGGCCGACGTTTCGGATCCCATTGCAGGGTCCATCATCAGGGCTGATGTGTTGTCTTGAATGTTGGTGTTGTGGTTAAGTATCAGCTTGCAATACCGTGCCGAAGTCATGATGTGTTTGTATTGTGTTGTATGTATGATTCATCTGTTGTCTGATCACTATCTCTGCGGAGTCTGCGACGAGAATGACTTTGAAGCGCCGGATACCAAGATGTTTTTAATTTGAGACCATCATCTCTATTAATGTTTATCGGATGCTTGTAAATTTCTAGTGCTTCCTTGATAAGACGCGTATGGTGACTCTTAGGCTTTCCAAGGATTTTCGGTTCGAATGCAAAATGATGGCCGGTATCCAGAAAATGCTCAGCTAGTGCTGATTTTTCTGGATGACCGAGTTTGCATGCCCGTTTATGCTTGTTGACCCTTTTGGAAATTGTACGCGCCGTTTGTTCCACGTATACTTTATTGCAGTCTTGACAATCGAGTCCATACACACCGTCTGTTTCTAAGCGATCTCGATCCTTCGCTGATCTCAACAAATCCTTAATTTTTGAGTTGGTACCAAAAACTGTCTCTTTTCTTGAGAGCTCTGGCAATTCTGTCTGTAACGCTTTGGACAAAAGGTAGAAAGGCGATGCCTTTGCACTCAGGTTCTGTATGTTTTTCAGGGCGAACAGACCTCGTTCTTATGACGCGTTGTATCTGTCGCTTCTGGTAACCATTGCCTTCCAGTGCGTCGCTGAGTGTTATCATTTCTTCCTGTAGATATTCGTCTTGGCATATCCTTTTGGCCCTCGTGGCCAAAGTGTTGATGAGACCTCTTTTTTGAGCAGGATGATGGTGGGAGTTCGCATGTAGATAACGGTTCGTATGTGTAGGCTTCCTATAAACTCTGTCCGAAACTCCCATCGGCTTTCTTTTTTATTTCACTATCTCCATGGTTTTTCTTCAGATTTCATTACATTATATATAATATATAATTATATATAATTCACTACATAAGAACCTGAAGTTCTTATATAATTCACTACATAAGAACTTCAGGTTCTTATGTAGTGAATTAAGGTGTTCCAAAAAATCACCTAGTTTGTCTTCACCATGCGGCCAGATTGCAAACACGTCATCGACGTATCTCCACCAGACCTTCGGAGTAAAGGATGCTGTGTCCAGTGCTGTTTCTTCGAATTTCTCCATAAAAAAGTTAGCAATCACCGGAGAAAGTGGATTACCCATCGCTACGCCTTCCACTAGTTGGAAGAGCTCACCTTGGAAAGAAAAGTATCCACTCGTCAGGCAGTGCTCAAACAGTGCGCAGATGTCTTCATCATAAATTTCTTCCAACAGACTCATAGCGTCGTCCAAAGGCACATTAGTGAAGAGGGATATGACGTCAAAACTGACTAGTATATCACCCCTTTCACACTTTATTTCTTTTAGCATATTGACGAAGTGTGCTGAGTCTTTCACCCATGAGGACGTCTTCCCCGTCTGCATCTGTAGGAGACCGGCCAAATATTGTGATAGCTTGTATGTTGGCGCTCCTATTGCGCTCACAATTGGTCTTAGTGGCACTCCATCCTTATGTATTTTGGGAAGACCGTAGATTGCTGGTGTTTTTGACGCTTGCACAAATAGTTTGAAATGCAAATCGGCTGGAATACTGGAAGCTTTGACCAGCTCCCTAGTTTTTCTGTCGATTCTATCCGTTGGATTCTTATTGATTTTCTTATAAGTGCTGCTTTCCAAAAGTCCCCGCATCTTCGCTATGTAGTCTACTTGGTCCAAAATCACTGTGGCATTGCCTTTGTCTGCTGGAAGAATCAGGATCTCTTCGTTTGCGCGAAGGCTCTTTATAGCTGCGTGTTCCTCTTTGGATATATTAGGACGCGGAGGCTTAGCCTTTCTTAATATAGCGCATGTATCCTGTCTAATTTCTTCTGCGATGGCCACTGGAATCTTGCGCAATGCCGCTTCTACGCCGCAGATTATGTCGTCAACTGGAATGCTTTTTGGTGCTATGGCGAAATTCAAACCTTTAGCTAAAACTGATATCGCGGCCTTGTCCAATGAAAGGCTGGATAAATTTTGACCACTTTGGTAGAATCCAGCTCCTTAGTTGAGCTTTTCTTATGTCGGCTGAGTGACTCAAATTTCCGTTTTTGCCGAGTCTCCACCAATTGTTTGTTTCGCCACGCTTGCATTGACGTCATTTTGTCCACTTTCGTCCAATCTTCGTAATTCAATGTACCACTCAGGCTCAGGTGCAGGTCAAAGAGAATTCTTGTTATTTTGTCCAATTCCAGGCGGATGTTGCACACTCGTTCTCTCAAAAGGGCAGCTTCAGTTCTTTGGAATATTCTCTCAGCCTTCTCCGTGTGGATGTGTCTTCGCAATTTGATGAATGATGGTGTCACCGACTGTGCTTTACAGCGTTGTAAAAAAGGCTAAGTTGCTTAGAAGCTTTTCTTTTTTACTCCTTAAGCTCTCCAGCCGGCGTGTAGATAAATAAACTTCCTCCCCATAGAGGTTGGTTAAGAATGTTCTTAGGTTTTCACGGCCACTCAGAAT
>JADDOH010005299.1:0-18248 GCA_016648135.1 Agrypnia vestita | reverse complement strand
AAATTTGTAATATACGTTGTATCCTGATGACAATTGGCCCCGAAATATGTTGATACTTTAGTGGTGAAAAAAAATGTATTCTTAGTAATTGTATTATTAATGTCACCACAAAATCATTTTTCTGTTATGGAAGGAAAGATATTTAGTTGACACCTCGAACCTGAACCATTCTCTTGTCGAAGAACTTCACAATTAAAATAAATTTTCATAAAAAACTTTTAATTTAAACACTCCTTACACTCTAATTCTTGAAAATAAAATTATTTGTCATTAATACAATTTTTAATATTTATTTTATTTTTAGTTTATACATACATATCATTTACAGGTTGTTAATGACCCTAATAGTGTAACAAAAATATTGTATAAAAAACATAAAAGAAGTCTTTTATCTCAGTATCCTATATAATGAGTAGCCAGATCTCAAATATTAATAACAATTTTTCTTCAATAACAGCAAAATATATTTGTAGTAACATTATGTATATTAATAAAAATCAAACACTTCATTCAAACAAGAATTTCCTTCATTCGGTATATTTATATATTTATTTATTTATAATATGTAAAAAAACTTACTTTGTTTACACCGCTATTTATTGAATTATCAACGTGTTCCGGACCAATGATCCCTTCATCAGGATACACCGTATACAATAGTAAATGATGTATAATAAATGAGGGATCATTAATCCGAAACATTTTGATAATTCGATAAATAGTGGTTTTGTACAAAAAATTTCCTTTCATTAATATAATTATTGTATTATTTTGATTTTTTCATTTACAGAGCATTTTCTTCATTGTCGCCATGGTGGCTGTCTTGAAATTCAACGGTGTTGAATCGAAACCATTCATTTTCCCCTTTGCGTTCAGCTACTCAGTTGTTCCCCACATCCCTATCCACTACACTTACTACCAGCCAGCGGTGACCACGGTCGAGAAAGTCTACCACCCAACGGTGACCAAGGTCGAGAAGATCTACCAGCCAGCGGTGACCACGGTCGAGAAGGTCTACCAGCCAGTGGTCACCACAGTCGAGAAGGTGGAGCCTGTTTCGACAGTCGTCAAGACCAAAACCGTTTCGACCATCACAAGCACCCACGATGAAGAAAACAAATAAATTAGTATTTATTATATTTTATATTTTTTACTTTAAATTTCTGTTTTTCATTTCAAGATTTCAAGAACCTTTTTTTATTCGTATAAAATTAATCAAATCACAGATTTAATGAGTCTATATTTTTGTCATGTGGTTGAATCACTGTTTAGAACATTAAGATGCTTGCATGGTTACTAAAATATTGGGGTTCGATCTCCATTTTTCACGTCTCGTAGTCTTTTTATAACTGTTATTTATATTAAAAATTTAAAAAATTTAAATTGTTTTATTTTCTGAATAACATTATGATTTCACTTGGTATAATTAACAACAGACATTTTAAGAATTACGTGGCTTTATATCACGGACAACTATATAAATTATGTTATATGTGGGGTATAAAAGTAAAGGCAGCAATATCCAAAAAAAATTAATGCAGTCATAGGGGATTACTAATTTATAATTTACTGAATTCGTGATTTTATAGAAAATATCGTCAATAAATTTGTACTGAACATGATTTTAGAAGGGATAGATATATAAAATCAAATAGTTAGTACATTTTAAAATAGTATCTAAACATCGGTGACTGCATTAAAAATATTTTTCCAATTTTTGGATATAACTTGTACTATATCGCACTGGGGCATATTGTTACTGTATTCATATCAAAGCACTATTATGTAGCTTTAGTTTCCAGTATGTATAATTTTGTCCAAGTGTACACAACAGATTTTTTAGCATTAAATACCTATGTTGAATTGCGTACCAACAAAACACCATTTGCGGGAAGTTTTACGTTGAGTTGCTTTACTTGATGAACCATGTCAAACTTGCAGAATTATTGATAGTTGATCGTTTAACCATTTCTAGGTGCTTACATGTACTGACAATGATTCAAAAGCAAGAAAGATGAGTCCATGTAAACTGAAGCCAAGAGACGTGGAAAGGTGATATTTTATTTGTAAACAGCTATTCCAACGGCAGAGTGGAAAAGGTTTTCTTCATCGTATTATCACTGGCGATGAAGAGTGGATATACTAGGACAATCCCCAGTATTCAAAATAATGGAGTAAGCCCGGCCATGCATCAATATCGACGGCAAATCCGAATATCCATGGATCGAAGCTCATGCTCTGTATTTGGTGGGATCTGCTGGTGTTGTTTGCTATGAGCTGCTCATACTGCTGATATTAGTACTAAAGAATATACATTACCATTTATTAGCAGTGCTGGCTTACATAAGAATTTATAAAATTATATGAAAATAGTTAGGATGCAGTGAGAATTTATAAAAATTATATAAAAATATTTAGGATACACACAGTTCACTATTGTTCATAATAAACTCCCTGCATGCCACTTTTACCTTTGCATATGAATCCAACCCAAAGAAGTCGGAGGGCATACCGTTGAAAACCGTTGATATTTTCACTTGTAATGTTCTTTCTCCGTAATAATTGTTGCATCTCGGTACAATATATTTTCCAAGTGACATTTGTCTCGTATTATACGTATTCATTACAAGTGTTTTATGTTCATCATTATAGTAGTTATTCAGTATGAGCCTGTATTTAAATAACTTACTAATATTCATTAAGTTTATTTCCGGAAACATATCTTTACCTTTGTTTTTTATATACTTTACTCTACTATTAGGTAAGATGCATTTAATTATTTTCTTTTGGCCAAGGCCTCCTCCAATTTCCTCCACTTCTCCCTATCTTTTGCTATTCTGGTCCAAGCGCCGCCTGCTGTAGCTTTGATCTCATCCACCCATCTTCTAGAAGGCCTGCCTCGTTTCCATTTCTTGTCTCTTGTGAACCAATTCATTACTGTTTTTGACCATTTCTCTCTTCCCCTGATTATATGTCCAGTCCATTTCCATAGCCTTCTGATGGATACTTTAACATTCTTCGTTTTTGTTTGTTCTTTGATTATTGAATTCCTTATTCTATTATTTTTTCCCAACATACTTCTCTCCATAGAATTTTGGCAAGATTCTAGCTTACTTTCGTTGGCTTTAGTGATCGCCCAGGTTTGACAGCCGGCAGTTAGGACAGGCAGAATGCAGGTATCGAAGAGTTTCCTTTTGATGTCTATGCACATATCTTTGTTCTTCATGTTTTCTTTAGACTCCAATATTGCTTCCACGCATTTCCTATTGGTCTATCTATTTTTTTTATAATTATGTCGTTTGGTGAAATTATTTGAGCTAAGTACACATATTCGTCTACATAGTCAATGATGTTGTTGTTGACGCAGATCGCTTCTTGCTTACCATTCGTCATGGCTTTTGTTTTTTGTGTGTTCATAATTAATCCCACTTTACGACTTGCTTTTATCCAAGTCACTGAGTATCGTCTGCAGTATCGTTCGTCTAAAATTATAATCGATTGTATATAAATTTTGATTCACTACGAGTGGCTATTGCATTTCAGTTAATTAACAAACAGCTAATTAGTGTAAGTATCGTTCGATTTGTGATAGGCGTACCACATTCTAGCTCATTAACAAACAGGTCGAATGTTGTACTTAATAATACGTAATAATTGTAAATTTCTTGATATTTTCACTAACGTTGTATAGAATCTCAATCTATTTTTAAAAAAATTGTTTCACATGTATACTTAGATATGTCAAAATGTTTCTTTCGATGGCTCTATGTGGCGTAACAAATAAATTGATTAATAGTATAATTAACCTTGTTTAGAACAGAATTATATTCAATTAAGATAAATTATAGAAGTCTCATAGAGACGAATCTATGAACATGAGAAACGTTTATGGAAGTCTGCGAAAATCTATGTCTACTTCTTCTACAAAAGATTCTTAAATTAGAACATATATAGTACATTCATAAAATCCAGTAACTTTATGTTAGAATAATACTCATTATCATCGTGAATAATAAATTAATACATCTATAACTAAAAATTGTTTACATGTATACATAGATATGTCAAAATGTTTCTTTCGATGGTTCTATGTAGCGTAACAAATAAATTTATTAATAGTAAAATTAACCTTGTTTAGAACAGAATGGTACTCAATTAAGATAAATTATAGAAGTCTCACAGAGACGAAGCTATGAATATGAGAAACGTTTATATAAGTCTGCGAAAATCTATGTCTACTAGTGTTCATGACAAGAGACTACAAATGTCTCTAGCACAAATAAACAAAAGATTCTCATATTTGAACATATATAGTACATTCATAAAATTTGTATGTTAGAATGATACTCATTATCATCGTGAATAATGAATAGATCTATAACTAACAGGGGCGGACTGGGCAGGTCGGCTGGGCGGCGATCGCCGAGGGCCCCAGCCGCTGGAAAGAAATGTGCCTTTCTTATAAGTTACAATTTCATTTTAAGAAAAAACAAATAAATGCATTCTTTACTTGTGCTGTATTTTAAAATTTACTACTTCTAAATAATCTGTCATAATTTATTTATTTTGGTCTGATTCGAAGTGATCACTTCTCAATCCGCCCGCTTATGATCAGAGTTATACAACACCCTGACGATGGAAAGGTTTTTCCGAAACATTTAGGTGTAATTAGTCAAATAAAATAATTAGTTACATACAAATAATGCAATCAATATTTTTTTAAATGTCAATCTACAGTATTACTGAATCCATATATATATATGACGAACTATTTTCTGGGGGAACCCGCGTCAAATAGTCCTGAAAAGGACTTTTAAACTCCCGACGTTTCGAACAGGTCACATTGCTCATTCTCAAGGGCCTCTTATTTTGAGTCCTTCCCAAAACTGGATAAGTAAACCCGACTGTTCGGGGCAAGAGCCAGAACAAAAGTGAATTAAAAATCCCAATTGGTGCTAAAAATTATTGATTTATTTATTTGTTTAATTGCCGACTTTGGGAACGGGTAATGACTTTACTAATTTGTTTTTCTATTATTGGTGAATTTAGTGGGTTAATTTTCGGAGAGGTTTAGAATGATTTAAACAAAAATTATTATTAATATACATTTCGCTCTCATTTTCTATACCATTGGTTCCATAATATAAAAGAAGAATATATAACAAATGATACACTTTTGAATATATTAGAGATAAGTCATACCAAATTAAATCCTGGTTAGAACACCATTTCATCATCCATTTCAGTATCTGGCCAATGAAAAACGAATATTTCAGAGCGTAAAGGTTACGTGATCTACATGCTTGCTTTTATTATCGCCTCTCTACGTTACGACATTATAGTTTGGTGAATATTATTTGACGATATGACATGTGGGAACGCAAATTGAATGTTACGGCAAGATAGAACTGACATTTTCTGCAATTTTTGTATGAGAAGATAAAGTTTAATGGAAATGACAATAGATACGATAAAATAAAACAAATTAAACACCGACATTTCAGTACATACGACAAAATTGAATTTTGCACAGAGGAAACTAGAGTAGGTACGTTAGCATGGAGTCATTTGTAGAGCAACTCTCAAAGCCTTGTGCCACCACTATAAGTCAATAACGATTTTGTTGACAATGACGATTCTAACCTTACGACAAGATAAAACTGAGGTGAAGAATTCCTTATATTTCTTACTGTTTCAAATACATATTTGTTATATTTACGCAAATACTGCTTCTTAAAGTTATGAAAAATACCATTTTATGACAACTAATGCTCATTTTATAAGCTTTTCGAAAACAGAATCGGCAACGACCTAGGTTTAAATTCTCCGATTCCGATATCCAAAAAAAAATTGATATTTCAGATTCCCGATTCCGATAGAGCCCTAAACCTGAAAAATAGCCTGAAAACATGAAATGGTGGAGTATATACAAGGCTCTTTCATCGATTGTAGATGAAGGTTTTTTAAGAAGTGATGATCAATCTCATCCAGGAAAGTTCATCTATTTTCTAAATATTTTGTGGGAAATATCCATTGGAAGATTTGATTGTAAATCTAAATTCACGGCAAGGAACTTGATTAGTCAGTGGACTAAATGTAAACATTTTTATATATTTTGTTTTGCTGGATGTTTTTTTTGTTATATCTCCCGTTTCTATATATTTACAAAGTAAGAACTTAGACTACAGTACAGCATGGAATTTGGTTCAGGGATTGTTACTACAAATATGTGGTAAAATATGTGATAGGCAATTCGACGTTCTGTATGAAAGGTCTGAAAAATATGTAAGTAAAGTCAATAGACCTTTTGACGACATTTTTGATATAGAAGTGGAACTGGATTTTAAAGAAAAAAGATCCTCTAAGAAAAAAGTAAAGCCTGGGGAAAAGGCTAAGGACGAAGTCGCTGAAATATCACCTGGTCAAAAATATAAAATCATTTACTTCCACTTTAAGATGGTGCCAAAGCCGGTATTAAAGAAAGGTTTATTCCTAATAAAAAAAATTAAAAAACTGTTCTTGGCTGGACCCTAAAAAATTCCAAGAAATCACAAAAGTTAATAGTTTGCCTTGCGAAGTTCTGTGTTGTATTGCTAAACTGTTTAAATGTGACAGAAGTTATTTAGTAATTGAGCTGAAACAGTTTGCAGACAAATATGAGAGTTTCATAAAAACTTAATGGGATGAAAATGACAAAAATGAACAGGATAAGCCAAAGCTGAATCATGATGTAGTAAACAATGAGGATGATGAATTAGAATTGCAAGAAAAGAATAATGTTCACTGTTTAGAGAAGAAAAATTGTTTTAGATGTTTAGCGTGCGCTTTTTATGTTGTTTCTGAATTTTCTCAATTAGGGCTCTTTACTAATCTTTACATAACTTATAAGTTTATATTAACTCTTCCTTGTACCCTAGTTACTTTTGAGCGAACCTTTTCAAAATAAAAAATAGGCTTAGATCAACTTTGAATCAGGAGTTAATGTCTAATCTTTTGTTTATACATGTAGAATGAGACTTATTTGTTAATTTAGGTAAAAATTTAATTATCGATGAAGTGGGAAAAACAAGTTAAGAACTTAAGAAAAAATTATGGCTTAGTGCAGGTACTAAAGGAAAATGTTTAAAAGAGCTTGATGTTAATCCTTGAGGAAATAGCGTGATTATTTCCAGTATACATAGTATTTGTTAATTACATATTTAACTTATACCTTTGACATATATATTAAATAGGCCTACCCACGTTTAGTATTGAGATGCAATTATGCAGTAAAACTGCTCTGTAGTTTGGCAAATGCTCAATCAATGTATGTGAAAATTATAAAAAAATATATACAATAAAGGAAAAAATGCAGGGGCCCCTTCACTGGTTCTAGCCGAAGGCCCCCGAGGGTGCCAGTCCTGATACATAGTATTTTTTTCAAATTTATCCTCATCTAGTTACCAAACTGGTTGACTATCTATCACTGGTCTCAGCGATAGTCTTTACCGTCAGTTATACTCCGGTGTCTTGAGAAGACACATCAGTTTGTCCCGGAATACCAAAGAGAACACTTCATCCAAATCTATCTAATTTCTACACAATTAAACACCTCCCGTTTCAACAATGAAATATGTAAGTGAAATTCTCGCTGTTATAAAATTTTCAGATTTGTTAAAGATTATGTAAATCGTACAAATAATTAAATCGGTCTTCCTACTTTAAATAAAAACGTGTTCGATTGCGTAATCATAAATTTAATCATTTTATTTTTTTATCGAATAATTTTTTAATATTTTAACGGCCATCCAGCATTATCCGGGCTGTGCAGGGTCTATCATCGGGGCAAATACTAGCAGAAACCCGATGGTATAATTTTCAATGCAATTCAAGATGTGCATACGAAATGTCATTTAATTTTGTTCAATATATTTATAAATATACTTATTTCGTTAAAAATAAATAAAAAAGACAGCAAAAGATATGTTGACATTTGAAAAAAAATAAAACCATTGATACCTAGTAGGTACTAAATTAATTTAATACACTTAATTTATAACGTAAAAATATTCAAAAAAATATACCAAAATCTTGAAAATTCCTAGTTGAACAAAAACATAAAAACTATAACAAATATTTCTAAAATATAACCGTTGATAGCTAGTATTAAATATATTTAATACACTTAATTTGTAACGAAAAATATTCATAACGTATACCGACAGACAACGAAACTATTATAATTGGGATACACATTTCACCACTAATTCTTAAAACAGCAACATGTATTTGGACCTTCATCAGGATACGACATTTACAAAAAAATTAAAATCAGAAACCGAAGTATGGAAATTAACAAAATAAAAACAAATATATGGAAGATTATTAAATAATTAATTAAGTACTAATATGAAAACAAACATAAAGGATAACTATTTATAAAAAAGACCTGATATTTATAGTATTCAATTTACTTTTAACACTTTTTCCTATTTCCAAATTTGTAATATACGTTGTATTCTGATGACAATTGGCCCCGAAATATGTTGATACTTTAGTGGTGAAAAAAAATGTATTCTCTTAGTAATTGTATTATTAATGTCACCACAAAATCATTTTTCTGTTATGGAAGGAAAGATATTTAGTCGACACCTCGAACCTGAACCATTCTCTTGTCGAAGAACTTCACAATTAAAATAAATTTTCATAAAAAACTTTTAATTTAAATACTCCTTACACTCTAATTCTTGAAAATAAAATTATTTGTCATTAATACAATTTTTAATATTTATTTTATTTTTAGTTTATACATACATATCATTTACAGGTTGTTAATGACCCTAATAGTGTAACAAAAATATTGTATAAAAAACATAAAAGAAGTCTTTTATCGCAGTATCCTATATAATGAGTAGCCAGATCTCAAATATTAATTACAATTCTTCTTCAATAACTGCAAAATATATTTGTAGTAACATTATGTATATTAATAAATATCAAATACTTCATTCAAACAAGAATTTCCTAATTTTGTTATATTTATATATTTATTTATTTATAATAATTAAAAAAACTAACTTTGTTTACACCACTATTTATTGAATTATCAACGTGTTCCGGACCAATGATCCCTTCATCAGGATACACCGTATACAATAGTATACGTTGTATAATAATTAAGGGACCATTGATCCAAAACATTTTGATAATTCGATAAATAGTGGTTTTGTACAAAAAAATTCCTTTCATTAATATAATTATTTTGATTTTTTCATTTACAGAGCATTTTCTTCATTGTCGCCATGGTGGCTGTCTTGAAATTCGACAGCGCTGAATCGAAACCAATCCTTTTCCCCTTTGGGTTCAGCTTTGGGTTCTCTAAACATATAGTTGTTCCCCACATCCCTATCCACTACACTTACTACCAGCCAGCGGTGACCACGGTCGAGAAGGTCTACGAGCCAGCCGTGACCACGGTCGAAAAAGTCTACCAGCCAGCGGTGACCAAGGTCGAGAAGGTCTACCAGCCAGCAGTGACCACGGTCGAGAAGGTCTACCAGCCAGCAGTGACGAAGGTCGAGAAGGTCTACCAGCCAGCGGTGACCACAGTCGAGAAGGTCTACCAGCCAGTGGTGACCACAGTCGAAAAGGTGGAGCCTGTTTCGACAGTCGTCAAGACCAAAACCGTTTCGACCATCACAAGCTCCCACGATGAAGAAGACAAATAAATTTGTATTTATTTGAAATTGTTCATCTTCAAAATATATTTTTAACTTAAAATTTCTGTTTTTCATTTCAAGATTTCTAGAACCTTTTTTTATTAGTATAAAATTATTCAAACCACAGATTTAATGAGTGTATATTTTTGCCATGTGGTTGAATGACTGTTTAGAACATTAAGATGCTTGCATGGTTACTAAAATATTGGGGTTCGATCTCCATTTTTCACGTCTCGTAGTCTTTTTATTACTGTTATTTATATTAAAAATTTAAAAAATTTAAATTGTTTTATTTTCTGAATAACATTATGATTTCACTTGACATAATTAACAACAGACATTTTAAGAATTACATGGCTCTATGTTACAGACAACTGTTAATATAAATTATGTTATACGTGGGGTATAAAAGCAAAGGCAGCAAAATCCAAAAAAAATTAATGCGAATAGGGGATTACTAATTTATAATGTACTGAATTCGTGATTTTATAGGCAATATCGTTTATTTATACTGAACATGATTTTGAAAGTTATAGATATAAAAAATCAAATATTTAGTACATTTTAAATTAGTATCTAAACCTCGGTAACTGCATTAAAAATATTTCTCTAATTTTTAGATATAACTTGTACTATTTCGCACTGGGGCATATTGTTACTGTATTCATATCAAAGCACTATTATGTGGCATTGATTTTCAGTATGTGTCATTTTTTTAGCATTAAATATATCGAATTGCGTATTAATCGATATTGCGTTTTACGTTACTTGATGAACCATAAACGATAGAAAAACTTGCAAAATTATTGATAGTTGATCGTTTAACCGTTTCTAGATGCTCACATGCACTGACAATGATTCAAAAGCAATAAAAATGAGTCCATTTGAATTGAAGCCAAGAGATGTGGTAAAGTGATTTTTTATTTGTGAACAACTATTCCAACGGCAGAGTGGAAAAGGTTTTCTTCATCGTATTATCACTGGCGATGAAAAGTGGATATTCTACGACAATCTCCAGCATACAAAGTAATGGAGTAATCCCGGCCATGCATAAATATCGACGGCAAAGCCGAATATCCATGGATCGAAGCTCATGCTCTGTATTTGGTGGGTCCTGCTTGATGTTGTGTGCTATGAGCTGCTCATACTGCTGATACTTGGAAACACTGAAATGGGAAGTCTTACCTCACCCGCTGTATTTTCCAGACATTTCTCTTTCTGATCACCACTTTTTGCGATCAATGACTCATGGCCGAGCCGGGCGACACTTCACTTTTTATTAAGATACCAAAAAATTTGTCAATTCGTAAATATCTTCAAAAAACAATTCGTTTTTCCGACATGGTGTCCATATCTGCCAAAAAAAAGGAAAAATTCATGGCTGGTGATGGACAATACTTTGAATGATCAAGTTATTACCACTTTTTAGAAATAATACTGTTATTTGATAATAAAATCCCCCAAAATTTATGCACGAAAAATATATGTAAGATTTTCGCTACACTCGCTTATACTGAGGACTGTTGCGTATCACAAGACAGATGAGTTGACTTTGTAACCCATTCAGTTTAGACTTGTGCGGTAATTTTGTGATTGAGTTTACAACGTTTAGTACCATATTTTTTTTACTGTTAATTCACCACATATCTTTTTAATTTTTTCCGTAGTGCTTCTTATTTCTCATCCATGAAAAAGTTTATTCTGTATCACATTATTCCCTATAAAATGTTTATTGACTAGGCGATACCCTACCTCTTGCAGGGCTGTCTTGATATACTCCTTTCTCCACCTTGGTTCTCCAATCCATCTCAATCATATTAGCATATAAGAACTTTTGCTTTCCATTTTCAATGTCTTACTTTCATTACTATTGATATTGGGTCATGGTTGCTTGAATTCATATCGACGTTGAACTTCGACTCATATCAAGGCAGGAATCACCTGTAAGGTATCGTGGACTAGCTTTGTTAGACCCGAATGAGCGAACATTACACACTTTGTCTATTTTTATGTAATGAATATTTTATAAAACTAGCTAAAACCCATCAAAAAGGATGAACTTTGTATGTTTGAATTTCAGCACTACATTAGTTAGTTATTACGTTGTGGTAGTACATAAATTATCACATATGTTTTTTTTCTAATTAGCTTTAATTTATAATTGTTGAAATTCTACTTAATTTGCTTAAAGTTTTCACAGATAGCCAATTAAAATTTAAGTAGCAGGAAAGCAATCGGCTTCGCTGATTGCTTACTGCTAGGCCCTGCGGGCGGCTTTTGTGGCCGCCTCGCGGCCAATGACGGCCGCCCCGCGGCCAATTGTGTTTGCTGTGCAGCAAACACAATTGTTTACCTATGCCTACGTTAGCCGCTTCGCGGCCAATTGCATCTGGCAAATTTCCATTTTTGCTGTTGTGGCCGCTTCGCGGCCAATGACGGTCGTCCCGCGGCCAATTGTGTTTGCTCTGCAATAAACACAATTGTTTGCCTTACTGTTACAAAGTTAATAGAATTTGATAATCGGCCTTATTCTGAAGTAAGCAATATTTCTTTTTTTGTTTCTTGACAGTTACTGTATAACATTGTGATGCTGTCAACTTTGAGTTTTTAAGTTTGGCTGGTTTAAAAATAATGAATTCATCAACATTGAGAAAAAAATCAGGTTTTAGTGTCTATGGTAGCTGTCAGTGACAGACAAAATTTCAGTGAAAAAATCAGGCTTTACTGTCTATGGTAGCTGTCAGTGACACAAAAAATGAAACAGCTATCGAATTCTTATTTGTATTTATTTTTATCGATAAAATTACAGCGTCTTATTTATTAATAAATTACATAGCATTTTAGTTTAATGATTATTGATAAATGAATGTATTTTAAAAATATATCATTTTGTAGTCCATTTCACGACCATCATCTTTAATACTATCCACAGAATAAAATGTAAAGATTGGACCTTCTAAACGCCAGAGTACATCTTCGTTAACCCATCGAGCATGTTCATTCTTTGGACACAGTATCGCTCGTTTAGGGGAACATCCGCTATAGAACATACTTCATTATATATGCTTTGAACAACATTTTGACTTACACTTTCATTTGGAATAAGCACTGATGACGCATACTTTCCTTCCCCAGGAGGAAGCTTTCCATCTCCTAAATCTAAAAGCCACTGTGTAAATGAATTTTCACCTTCTAAAGCGCGGACATTAGTTTTCAAATTGAAAATAGTAAAATTTTTCCAATGTTGGCTGTTTTTAATAGATGTCGCTACTAACTGACTGAAAGAAGCCCTTCGAGAAACTGGTAGAATTTGTCTAGTCGCCGCCCAAAATGATTACTTTGTTACCAAAAATATCATTATTACCCATTATATCGCGCAGAGTACGTTCAATTATATCTAAAGCTATAACTGGCGCCATCGGTGCTTCATCCCAGATGATAACATCAGCTGCACTTATAATTGCACGGTTCTTGGATGTCACTCTGCATGTTGTGTTATTCTATAAATCAAGAAGTAAATTAAAAGCCATGTGACATGTACGTCCACCTGGTAATAAAATTGCTGATATTCCTGTCCAAGCAACAGATAAAACTTTCTTAGATCTTCCTCTTCAAGTATGTATAATAGTCTTATAAAGGAACGTTTTACCTGTGCCACCAGGACCGTCAATAAAGAAACATTTTTTTGTTTCAGGTACATCTGAAATTTTTTACTTAATATACTGTCGAAAGCACAATGTTGTTCTCGATTGAGTTTTCCAGCCATCTCTAACCCTAAAGAACTTTCTAATGCTAAATTAATATCAACCACTTCATTATAAGTATTGCTGTAATCTGGTCCCGACAAACCATGTGATGTGCAAGAAGAATTTTCATTTATTAATGCCTTTTGAATATACAAAAGGGAACAATTTTGTGCAATTTCTGCAGTAGCACCTTGACGACTAAAGTCTTCTAACCTCAAATCTTTGAAATCGTTCCACAGCTGCAACGGATCTGGTGGGAGGCAATGAATCATTAATAAGACAAATAGGTCACGAAGAGCTTTGGGCATCATATACGTTGAAGCTTCAGCCATGCAACGCTTCCATTCTCCAATATCATCGATGAAATGTAGGAAGTAGACAACCATTAACAGTCCGCAAAGATTTAAAGGACGTAGCGCCAGTCACTTGTAAAAGAATAAGTCTTAAATGGTATAATTCTATATTTCTAGGAGAAACGGGGGATATGCAACCAATAATCTTGTCCCCGCCACATTGCCTCTTCTTCCACTGCTTATTGCTGGAAAAAACATAGAAATTAGTTAAATCCTGATACTTAATATTACATGCCTCATTATCTTGTTGGTTAAGTTTAAACTATGCAGTTAATGTTGTATTGTTTGAGGTTGTAGAGTCCAACCAAATTCACCTGATGGAAATAACAATGGAAAAACCATCGGATCTACAGTAGCCGGCAAACATCTTGAAATTCTGCGGCGTAGTGGGGGGACGTTTGCGCATCTACCTTTCTACCAACGAGACCCAAATTTCGTCTTCTGCGCATTCCCCCACTTAGCCAAAGAATTTCATGAAGTTTGCCGGCAACTGTAAATGTTTTGATAACATATTAATACGCTAGAGACCTCCTACATTCTTAGGGTGAACAGCAACATCTACGTTTGGCGGTAATCTACCTTCGTAATCTGCTACATACACAATGGCGACTTCGTTATTATTAGATGGATCATTATACCTTCTTTGGTCATCTAACGAAGAACGCGTAAAGAGTAGTTGAATATTCCGCATCTGGCCCCCGTGCTCTGCAACTATAGATTATTCTTCCTCAACTGCTTCTTTCAACCTTTTGTGTTGGAGAGCATATGGACTTACGACGACGACGGATGACATTATCAATAGTTTCCATTATATTTTGTTGACATCTAAGGTTAGACGGATGGCTCATACGTACCCTGACTGCTTCATCCGCATCGTAAACATATAGTTGCGCATATGCCGGCCTCCATCACTCTGCAAACTTCTATGATATACTTCACCTGAAATTTTTAAACAATACGGAAAGATGCAAATGCATTAGCACAGTTGTACTGTCGAATAAATTCCTTAAAATGTTTAGACTCATTACTGTTTTCTTCTGGATATTGCGGCAGTACTTGCGGGGATATTTTTCCATTGTGGCAACAGCTATGAAGTAACTTACCCTTTTCAGCACCAAAATTAACCGTTTTGCAATGATTGGCACCTAAATAATGCTGATCTGCAAATGAATTAAAATTGTTAATTGGCACATTTAAAATAAGATGTCGCATTTCTTCCTTCAGCATACACTCTTTGCCTAGCATTTTTACGTTCCCGCTGGTCAGCATTCCTTCTTTCACATTCCTCTTCTGTTATGTTTGACAGTCTACGTCTGGCATTTCTTCATTTATATTGTGAACTCGAATCGCATTATCAAATTGCCGGTTTATGATATTGAGTCTTCCATCGGAATTCTGAAAAATAATAATATTTATTATGTATAAATACGGAGAAAATGACACGTAAAATGACATTCGCGCCACGCGCTGTGAGACTTTTGAGGTTATATGAGAGATGTTTATGAATCTAAGGTTAAGTTCACTTTGCAGTTTAAATAAAATATAAAGAAAGCGTAATAAATGTTTAATAAATAAATATTTTGAACGTTTATTAAAGCAAGATTAATGCAAAAACAATAAAAAGAAAAGCGTAAACGTATACTTACCGTCAATGTCATAAAGCGTGGGTTATTCTGTGGTATGGCCAGGACAAAAATTCCTTGACTGCAATTACGTTGGTTGTTTTGAATACACGGATTCCACGAAAATATTTAAAAAAATCTATAATTTCCGACATTTTAATTTTCGATAATTTGGAATAATAATAATGTTTTTTGATATCAGTTTGTTCGTATTCCTATATTTTTTAATCTTTTAAATGTACTCTAAAATGTTTTTTCTTAACTGGCAACATAAATTATCCGAATGCAGAAACGTACGACATTGGTTGGAGTAATTAATATATAGATTTTCACAACAAATAAAATTATCGCTAAATCGTAGTGTAACGATATTGGCCTATTCAAATAGACATTGCTGAAAAATTATACGAAAATATCTATCTGCTAAAGTTTATAGTAAAGAGAAGCTTCACAAACCGTTAAATACTCTATAATTAAATATCTGCCGGATAAGTAGGTGCGGGCGAGCGTTATTATTTCTGCACGCGGGCGTGTAAAGCAGGCTTTATGTTATATGATTCTGATGAAGCGAGCCAATCAAAAACGTTTGTCCGCGGAACGAATTCGGCCAATAAGAGGCATTCTGAGAGTTAGGTTTTACCTTGACACGTCGGTTGGAGTCAAGAATGGCGAGGAATTTAGACTATATAAGCCATACAAATTCGAGGATCGTCCTTTTTTCTTCAGCATCAACGTCGGCCGGAGGCTCTTGTGGAGAGAGGACCGATATACCATCAGAGAGTCACAGAGGCAGCAACACTCGAAGATACAGCTAAGCATTTTCAATATTATTTATTTCTATTGCCCTTTTCGTGTATTCAATTTAGAACTTTCTGGATCGTAACAAATATTGATACATGTTGTGGATTGTTCTGTCACGTATTTTGGGCCTAGGGATAATTATTACTATACGCGCTTCAGATTTTAATATACAAGAAATCGTGATATTGCGACTGTGATAATTCCAGCGGGTGAATTATTGCATAACGCTTATGAAATATATAATTCTGTCGCTGTTCATATGAAAAATCATTTAAATTTGATATTCACATATTACCAAAGATATAAAGGCTTTAAAATGGAATATTTTACTGACGAAGGGTGTTTCGTGTTTGTTTGTGGGATTTAAAATTCAGAATAATTATGTATATTCAATGTCGCGAGGTTCGGAATGTACGAGAGATTCTTCAGGGCGGATGTATCCTTATGCAAAAGAATGCTTTGTTATCTATACTGGCGATTGAATACACGGATTTCTATATGATTTGTGTTATCTTGGGGATAATTCGGAGTATTTATGTGGTTTTGATATCTCGATTGTCAGAGTGATATAAATTCAGATCGTGCGAGGAGTTTCCTACTAAGGAGTTTCCTACTAATAATATATTTTAAAAAATGAATCTGGATTTTATAATTATTTTATTAAAACACGGAGGTGAGATTATTGGACAAGGTACATGTTTGTATTGCATATCATTGGGCAATCGTATTAAACACGATTTATTCCTATCAAGTTCTTATAAAAACGTATTTCGAATTGTACATGTTGTATAGAAATAATTAATTTAGATGCAGCCGGTCTTCAGCTGGGGAACACATTTATATTTTCTATTACGGTTAATTATTTTACTATCGGGCTGTATTCGAAGGAGCTGTGCGTAATCAATGTCGCGATTGCTTGTCTGATTTGTTTCAATTAGTATGAGAATTTAATTATGTGTTTTGATATCACGATTGTAAGCGTGATATAAATTCAAATCGTACGAGGAATTCCCTACAAATAATATATTTTAAAAATGCATCTGGATTTTATATTTATTTTATTAAAACATGAATATGTGGTTTATTTGAACTCGTTACATGTTTGTATTGCGTGTCATTGGGCAATCGCTTAAACACGATTTGTTCCTATCAAGTTCTTATAAAGACGTATTTCGAATTGTATATATTGTATCTATTTAGATTAAGCCGCATTTATCAATTCTAGAAAGGGTTTTCTGCTTCGAATGCAAGATATTATTTACAGGTCAGCCTGGCATATGAATAAAAATTGTTATACTGCCGCCGTCTATCGAGCTCAAACAAGTTGACCTTCGGTCTTCCGTGGCCGTGATAGTTTTTCATATGACATTGTTTTATTCATTCAATATTAGATATTTGAAATGTTTTTTTTTTACAACATATTCCATTATTGTGGGTCGTTTGCGGTTAGATCAGATCAACCTACGGTCTTCCGTAGCCGTGATAGTTTTCATATGACATTGTTTTATTTATTCAATATTAGATATTTGAAATGTTTTCTAGAACATTTTTCACTATTGTGGGCAGTTCGCGGTGTGTTCAGGGGTGGTTAACCTTCGGCCATCCGTAACCGCGATAGTTATTCATATGACATTGCTTTATTCATTCAATATTAGATATTTGAAATGCTTTCTACAACATTTTCCATTATTGTGGGCAGTTCGCGGTTTGTTCAGGGGTAGTTAACCTTCGGTCTTCCGTGATCACGTTATTTACTTATATGACAGATTGTTTTGCTTTGTTCGTTTAATATAAGTAATGTCATATTTTTATGAGTTACCGTAATTATTTATCTATATGATTTTATTATTGAGAGTGATGCAACGAATACTACCTTCATGAATACGAATATCAGGCCTACTATTCGGTGAATACGAATGCGAATATTTCCACCAAGGTGGGGGAACTTGAACATACTTGTAAATATAATAACCTTGATGCAACGAATACTACCTTCACGAATACGAATGTTACGCCTACTATTCGGTG